>CAUYLG010000122.1:0-65306 GCA_963573385.1 Cacajao melanocephalus | reverse complement strand
TACACCCTATGGCAACATTCTCCTTGCTCACCACTGGACATCAAACCTCCACCTAGCCCCTTTTTCCAGGAAGGGGACGGGGAGGCCTCCTAGGGTTAGCAGCAGGAGTTGGTTCTCAGGAATCAGGAGCCCTTGAAAGGAGGATGCCTGGTTCCCATACAGCTAAGAGTCACCCTGGGCCCTGCCCTTCCTGAGTAATCTTGAAGCAGTCCAGCATCCTTTCAATAAATGTCTGCCCTTTTCGGCTTACAATGAATCTCTAAAACTAGTTCCTTGCTGTCATGACACACCAGGTTTATTAAGGGCACCCATCCCTTCGCTTCCATCTGCCACCTCTCTCTAGCCCCCAGATGGCACATGTAGAAACAAAAAATGATATCCAGGTTGTACTAGATTTCCTTGCAAACCTGTAGCAGTTCCAAAACCTGGTGACGGACTGGGAGGAGTAAAACCTGAAGGAAGGACCAGGAACCCTCTAGCAGGTCTGCTCCATGTCCCCTTCTCAGGGTAGGATCAGTGCTAGGCTACCTTAAAGGTAGACAAAGCCAAGTGCTTAGTTTTCCAGGAAGAGCCCCACCTCCTTACTGCTTTTTGTCTGCTTGTTCTCTCAGTTACTAACTTCTTCTCGTATTCTGCCAATTTTCCCATCATATTTTGAAGCCACATTACACTCATAATTAAAATTAAATCTTCCTAGTGAATTGAACGTTTTCTTTGTGAAATACCCCCTTTTATTCCTAGTAATGCTCATTTGTCTTAAAGGCTATTTTAATTATTTTGTGCAGAATATATTTTGTCCATCCTTTTACTTTCAACTTCTGTAAATTTTTATGTTTTGGATGTATCTTTTGTAAACAGATATTATCAGTTATCTATACTCTGTAACACAGCCACAGCTACAACGTGTTCCAATGTTTGGAAGAAATAATCTAAGTAATCTATCATTCAAAGAAATAATGTGAATTAGAAAATATTGAGTTGAATAACAAAAATACTATATATCATAACTTGTGGAATGCAGCTAAAGCCCTCATTAGAGAGAAAGTTATGAAGTATACATTAAAAAGAAGACTGAAAATTAATGAGCTAAGTATCTATCTCAAGGAGTTAAAAACAGTAAATTAAACACAAAGTAAAAGAATAAACGTGATAGCCCAAATTAGCAAAATATAAAACAAAAAGCCAAAGGTTAGTTTATTTTGAAAAGACCCTAACATTGATCAAGAATACAAGAGAGGCCAGGCACGGTGGCTCACACCCGTAATCCCAGCACTTTGGGAGGCTGAGGCAGGTGGATTACCTAAGGTCAGGAGTTTGAGACAAGCCTGGCCAACATGGCAAAACTCCATCTCTACTAAAGAAAAAAATACAAAAATTAGCTGGGCATGGTGGCCAGTGCTTGTAATCCCAGCTACTCGGGAGACTGAGGCAGAAGAATTGCTTGAACCTGGGAGGCAGAGATTTGCTTGAACCTGGGAGGCAGAGGTTGCAGTGAGCCAAGACAGATTGTGCCACTGCACTTCAGCCCGGGCAAGAAGAGTGAAACTCCGTCTCAAAAGAAGAAGAAGAAAAGAAAGAATATAAGAGAAAACAGGCATTAAGAGGATAAGAAGAGAATATTATGGACTATTTTGTATAACAAAAGTTTAGATAACATGGACAAAGTCCTGGAAAAATAAAACCAAAGTAAAGAAATAGAAAATTGAAATAGTCCTAATATGACTAAAGATATTGATTCAATTTTAAACTTCCCTACAAACAGAACTCCAGATCCAGATAGCTTCACTAGCAAACATTTCTATCAAACATTTAAGAAAGAATTCCAATGTTAGGTAACCATATGAGAAAAATAAAAGGAGACTATACATCCTAACTCATATTATGAAGCTAGAACACCCTTGATACCAAGGCCTGAATGGAGGGTGTATTAAAACATTATAGGTCAATCTCATGAACAAAACTGCAAAAATCCTAAACAAAACATTAGGAAAAGGAGCCAGTAATACATAAAAGGACAATATATCACAACTCAGACTGGACTTATTCTAGGAATGCTATGTTAACAGCTTCATGGAGAAATGGCCTACACCTCAATAGATGCAGACCAAGTATTTGATGAAATTCAACATATATTCATGGTAAGCACAGTAAGTACTCATGTCACAAGGCCCTTAAGCCCTGTCAGTGTCCCGGGGTGGGCAGCAGGTGGAAGTGAAAGGAAGCCTGTGGAGCTGCCAGCAGGGAGAGGGGGTCGGGCATGGGGCTGAGGGGCCTCTGGAATTACTGTGCCAAGGGGCTGCTGGCACTGGGCAGCAGCACCCCAAAGCCCATGAGGAGTGCTCTTAGAAAACTAATATCTTTTTGAAAAGTCCTTAGTCTAATACAAGTTGAGTATACCATCTCTGAAATGCTGTTTCAGATTTTGGAATACTTCCATCATATTTATTGGTTCAACATCCATAATCTGAAATCTGAAAGTAGCACTTCCTTTGAGCATCATGGAGTCACTCAAAAAGCTTCAGATTTTGGAGGACTTTGTATTAGGTATACTTAACCTGTAGAAGGAATCTACATATATTTTTAAAACTTATCATAGTTAAATGTTGAAAGTTTCCCCCTTGACATCAGGAATATGACAAGAATTTACACCATCATCGCTTCTAATCAACATTGTACTGGAGGGCCAGTGTCATAAGGACAAGAAATGAAAGTATAAAGCTTCAAAGGGAAAAAACAGAATTATCATTATTTACATGTCATATGATTATGTATGGAGAAAATCCAAAAGGATGTAGAGATAAATCAACAGAATAACCAAGTTTAGCAACATTGCCTGACACAAAATCAGTATACAAAAATATATACCAGCTGTAAACAGAACACAAGGATTTTTCTAAAGATACCATTTACAATAGCATCAACTTCCTAGGAATAGATTTTACAAAAGACACACATGACCTCTTCAGAGGAAACTCAAACTTTATTGAGAGAATTTTCAAATTTTCAGTCACATTTTCAATGTGACATCAGCCATGTGTGTAGCTTCAGCTTGTCTTCTTTTTAACTTATGGCTGCCCATCTCCTAAAATATAAACATAACAGTCGAGTCCATTACTTAGCAGAACTTTACTGAGATGATACTAAAAGCACACAAAGAACACTAGTTTTGTCTTTTTAAGATGAAATTAAAACCAGAACCCTAACCACTGCATACACTTCTATGCTAATGTACATTTTCAGGCATATGTGTACTCATTTTTGAAATGCATCACTCGAGTGGTATGAGGAAACAAAGACTTCTCAAGCCAGAACAGATTAAATGCTATGAGCCCATTTAAAGATAATTTTAAGTAGAGGGCAAAAACAGCCACTGATTTCAGTTTGTTTTTGTTTGTTTGTTTTTAACCAAATAAAAACTCCAAGAAGCAAAAAAAACAAGCAAGCAAACATAGTGTCACTCAAATGTGTTGACTAAAAACACTCTACTAATTATATATTAGCTAAGGAATTGTTTAACTGACTAAAGAGAGGTCAAAGAACGGCATTCCATTTGGTTTGTCTCTTTTGTGCAAAAGTGCAAAAATAATTCATTGATCTAGTTAAATCTTTATGTGGACTCTTTATAACAGGGTGGCCATTTGTCTCATTGGCACCTATTAAACTGATGTTGTATTCATAGCATTCCCTTTCCCTCTCAAAAGTGTCCTGGTTTAGATGATAAAAATTACATGGTTAGAGACCAAATATGCCCAAAAAAAAAAAAAAAAAAAAAAAAACATGGTCATACTGGTTTATTTAAGCCACTAACATATAGATGACATTAAAATGTGATGGAAAATGCTACTGTTTCTCAGTGTAGCTCACAATTTTTAAAAACCAACAAACCAACTTGGAAAATTCAAAACATACAGATCTATCTTACTTGTTAGTGCCTAAAAGCGATTTGTGATAAACAATTCTAGTCATTTTCTTTAAAAAAGCAACACTTGTTTAGATACCCAATTGCCCCTGGGGTATGTTAAGTAATGTACATACTTTTTAAAGTATTTGATCACTTGCCTTGAGTTTTGGAAGATTTCTACTCCAAAGTAATAATACTTGCATTTTTTATAATTCAACAACATGGCTTTGACCTAATTCATTTTTTTCCCTGATACTGTCTTTGAATCAAATATTTGGTATCTGAACTACCTTTCAAATAATCTTTGTATGTGAGACTTGTTATTAAAGCATATTATAGAAGCAGAGTAACCCCATGACTTCCATTCTGAATGAATAACTTACCTGCTTCTGGAATCTTAGCATGCTCCAGATTTGGTGGAGTCTTCTCTTCTACACCAGAGTCATCTCCATCCTCATTGCCAGCGTTTTCCAGATCCACTTCCTGGCAATCACCTTCCACTTTACGTTCTTATACAAATAAAAAAGTTATTGATATAAGTAAGCAGTAAATCATAAATTAGTGTTATTAAATAAAGCTCTGTGGGCTAGTATTCTAAGAAATGAGATGCATGAGTGCAATTGAAATTTTCTGCTAGAAAATGGGGAATAATATCTCTACTATGAAGTTTTCTTTTCCTACAACTGTTTAAGACAACTTAGTTGTCACTTTCACAATCTTCATATACTTCTGTTATGGTAAATCACTCATTAGAGCAGTTATTTGTTTACATGAATTTCCCTGATTAGATTGTGAGCTCAAGACAGAAATCGTTTCATTTATATCCTCAGCACAAAGTACATTACCCGGCACCTAGTAAGCCCCAATAAATGAATGGAAAAAAAGTCTGCAAAAATATTAACATGAGACAAACCAAAATTAAAGAACATTTTACAAAACAACTGGTTTGGATTCTAGTTGTCAATGTCATGATAGGCAAAGAAAGACTGAGGAACACCTCCAGGTTAAAGAAGAACAGAGAGATATGACAACTAAATGCAATGAGTGGTCTTGCATTAGATCCTGGATCAGGAAAAAAAACCCTATAAAGGACATTCCTAGACAAATTGACAAAACTGCAATGTACTATGTATTAGCTGTTTTCTCAATGCTAATTTTCCTGAATTTGCTAATTGTTCTGAAGTTTTTAAGAGATCAACCATATTTTTAGCAGATACTTACTGAATTACTTACAGAGGAAAGAGTTGTGGTTCAGCAATAGTATATTGATATGGCAAAAAGAGAAAGGTGAGTGGCAAAATGCTAGCAATCGGTGCATCAAGGTGAATATACAGGAGTTCACTGTATTTAGATAACTTTTCCTTACATTTTAAATCCTTTCTAAGTAAAGAGTTAAAAGTGAATATCTGATTATGATAAATAGATTATGGTTCAGAAAGACAAAAGAATTGAAGACTTTTAATGGCAACTAAAAGGATTTTACATTTTTATTTCTCTGAATTATGACATTTTCTAAAAATTGCTCTGTAAGAGCTAACCATAATTTATCTAGGTTTGCTCAAACTTTTAATGCAATGACTTGTGTCCAGAAAGATAATATCCCAACAAAAACAAGTTTAACTCATGAAACAGTTTACAATTTTGTCTAAATTTAATGTAGTTTCCTTTTGTTTGCTAATATAGAATCTTGGCAAGGATTGTATTTTCCAAGTATGCCAAAGAACTCTTAAGACATAGGATAAGTAAAATGCTGAAGAGAAAACTTATCACAAGGACTACGGCAGCTGAAAACTACACCGTTCTCTTACCAAGGATTACCTTACAGGTTTCCAGCCTATTTTTAGGGGATGGTTTATTTATTCCTGTTACTAGCATAACATCATACATGAAATACAAAATGCTCCTCTATGCCCTTCTCACCTTCAATAGGAGGTGTTCCTTCTCTCTCTAGTCCAGGTTCAATATCCTGATTCTCAGTTGGTGGTTCCTCTTGCTGAGATTCACGGGGCTTTTGGGACGTGGGGGAGAATAGAGGCAAATAGAATATTGTTATTAATACTATGCCAATAGAAGTCACAAATATACATACTATGTGAAGATAGCTGATCACAAATAAATCTGAAGAGGTTTTTCGTATCCTTTCTGTAAGTACTCTTAAGAAAAAGTTATTCTTCCTATATAGAAAATACTTTAAGAAGTTACCTGCAAGGACCAATAATTCTGGAACCCATTTTCATCTTTTCTGGGCTGTATTATTTATTAATAAGCTTGATAGGAAAGTCATAAGGACTATTTCCAGACTCTTAACAACATACATATGCAGACAATACCAAAAAATAAGTCTCCTTGCTCAATGTCTCGTTGATGTGACTTAGTTTGCAACCATTTTCAGTAGGGAAGTCCTTTATATAACAGATCTATATTGGCTCAACAGCGTTTTTTATTTTCTTTCAGAAAAATACATTTCTGCCAATGGAAATAAGATACTGAAAGGTACTCACAGCCATGAATGCAATCACATCGGGAGCCTCCTGGCCATCTCCTCTTCCTCTGGATCTTGATCTCACTCGTGCACTCATCGCTGCAACTGGAAGATAGTGAACTGAAGACTGCAATAAAAAGGAGTAATTATACTCAACTCTTTCCATGGCCATCTGCTGATGATTGTAATTTTTTTAATTTTGCTTGATTTCCGTAATACGTCCTGAGTTAATCATAACTACGCCTGGTTTCCAATCACATCAAATAAATCTATCTGCAAACTGCTTTGTTTCTTCCACAGCCAACTTGGCAGAGAAGCGATCTTCAAGTCCTAGATCAAAAAATGGGGTATTTCTTAAAGTGACTTAATTTCATAACTGAATTCCATTATAAAAAGATTTTTTAATATACAGCCACCCCAGGTCCCCTCCTCCCCAGGTCCCCACTGAGAACTCAGAAAGTTGTCCCCTGTTGGCAGTTTCAGGTGCCTCTGGGACTCAAAGGTACCTCAGAAAGTACCCCCAAGTTTTGCTCCATCTGTTCCCTCTCCCTTCCGTGGCCCAACTTCCTCCCTCGCCCCGGCCCTGCTATACAATCACAAGGTCACGGCGGCGCCACCACCTGTGAGGAAAAGAATTACGACCTTGAGGCCCTTCCTCCTCCAAGGCCACGGACTGTGCTGCCCGACCCTCCTGAAGCCCACCAGCTCCTCCTCACACTTAAACTCCCAGGAGGACCCATCGGTGGACCCACCCACTGACTCTCGTCTCAAGTGAAAGAGTCCCGACCGTTGGAACGCGAACAGCACCCTCACAGCTCTGCGGCGTTCACTTCGTGGGGGAAGGGGCTGATGAGAAGATGCCCAGTGGTGAACATGCACACTGAGGTGGGCGCTGACAAGTGCAGGCCGTCCCACCCTTCCCTGGTCCCCACTGAGGACTCCGGCATCTGTCCTCTATGGGCAGTTTCATATGCTTCCAGGACTCAAATAGTGTCCCCCTCCAAAACTCACATCATCTTGGCTGACCCTCCGCCCCTCCACAGCCCTCCTTCCTCCCCTGTCCCGGCCCCGCTGCATCACCTCCTGCTAAGGAGAAGGATGAAGGCCTCGAGGCCCTTTCTTCTCTGAGGCCAGGGACCACGGTGCCCGACCCACCCGAAGCCCTCCGGCTCACTCACTCACACCTGTTCTCACTTACACTTGACCCGAGTCAGCAGAGAGCCTGGGGAAGAGTGAAGAAAGGAAGAGAAGCAGCACCTACCTACTTCTGCTTCCTTACTTAAACCTCAGCAGTGTCAACCCCACCAGCCAATCCCAAACCTCGGGGGTGTGCCACGTGGGTTGTCTTTCCATCCGTCTCCCGCCTCCTAGAGGCTCTGTGCCACCTGGAGGAAGGGCCTGTTCGGTGCTGGGAAGGGCTTGTCTCTGGCTTCCCGCCCCTCCTGCAAAATGTTCTGTCCTTCTCGGTCTAGGAATGTTCCCAGCTCTGCAGTTCACCTGCAAATTTACCCTCCAATTTTTTTCTCAGTGCTGCTGCCTCAGTGGACCTCAGGAGAATATTCAGTCTCCCCCAAGATGTGTGAAAGCTTAGGTTCTCAGAGAGTGCAAAGCCATTTTAAGCATGATAGGAATCCAGAAAAAAATGTAAAGAAGAAGAATGATAAACCCACATACATAAATAAGCCTAAACATTTGCACGAAAATCCAGGCCAGGTGCAGCAGCTCACGCCTGTGATCCTAGCACTTTGGGATGCTGAAGCAGCTGGATCACTTGAGCCCAGGAGTTCGAGACCATCCTGGGCAACATGGCAAGACCCTGTCTCTACAAAAAAAAAATACAAAAATTAGCTGGGCATGGGGGTGCACACCTGTAGTCCCAGCTACTTGGGAGGCTGAGGTGGGAGGATAGCTTGAGCCCGGGAGGTTGAGGTTGCAGTGAGCCAAGATCACATCACTGCACTCCAGTCTGGGCAACAGAGCAAGACCCTGTCTCAAAAAAATAAAAAATCCTGTGACCCAGCATTTCTACTTCTAGGACTTTAATGTTAAGGAAACTGTCTTGAATGTTGACAAATAGTCTTTGCTTGGGCAGACTTTTAAGTCAGGCTTCTGAAACTTCTCCTAGGCCCATCTGCGCACTTCCTTGTAAAACCCAGTTTTAGCAAAGAGCCCAGCTAAGTCAATGTGGCATGAATCTTCCATCTTCAGTATCTGATCACCCTTGCTATCTGATGGGGTTCCTCGTCTTCCACCATCCCCTAGGTGATGTCTGATTACCCTTGGCCTGTCTTCAGCAAGAATCCTGCTAGGTGGGTTTAGCCAGAACCCCCCTTACCCGCTTAGAGCCAGTTATGTAGCACTGTATGTACAACATGATCTCAAAAGAAAAGAGAGGTTTGCTAGTACTACCACACCACCAGCCTCCTCTCAGACAGTAAGTGTGCTTAGCTCTTGTGCAGCCAGCATGTTCTCGGGCTCCAAAGACATATGGTTCTCTCCAAGGGGAACTCTGCAGATAAAATGCAGTGCTAGGGGTCATAGATCTCCTGCACCCGGTGCATGTCAAAGAGCTTTACCATCACCTAGGCAGTCTGATCCTCTGTTGTCAGAGAAGGTGTGGTGGGGGGTAAGGGTGGAGGGACAGAAGCCCACTGTTACTGCTTTGGGCAAACAAAGTTAGATGGGTGCCTGCAGGACAGAAAGGAGCTTGCCCTGTACATCCTTGTCCACCCCCTCCCGCCTCTGCTAAACCCCTGGGGGAAAAATATCCTTTCTGTCCTTGCATGCCTGGACCTGGACTGTTCTCAGACTGCAGGTTACCCTTAAAGAAGCGCACATTCTTGGAGAGTTAGAAAGATCCCCCATGGCAGAAGTAGAATTGCCAGATCTCCCTCTCCTTCTCTCCCTCTCTCCTACAGATAAGATGTAGAGTCAATGCAGAGCCAAGTGTGAAGAATATATAATTCTTCCTTGATCTCACCAATCAGGGATAACCACTTTTTGTATCTAAACAGGAGCTACTCCTACTACTCGGATCTTTATGTGGATTAAATAAAGATTTATTGAGAGACTGAGATCTCACACTCTACAATCAGCATAAACTGTGGGCTCTAGTCTCAGCTTCCTGTTTCTCAGGTAAAGTGCATTCATCAGCTCCTAGGTGTTCCCTGTCACCACTTAGAAAGGCTATCTGCAGCCTGCTGCCTCCCTGACCTATGTGCCTGTCGGTTGGCAGCTGCTGTGTTCTCTGCATAGGATCAAGTTTCTCTAGGATGCTGTGAAGGAGTGAGAGGACAGGTAAGGTCCTTTTTGTGTGAGAGCTTAGATTTGAACTGAAAAAGAAATCCCAATTGCTCAGCACCGTGAGCCTTCCCAGAGAACCTCACCCTCAGGCAGCATTAGTGCAAAGCAAGCACTCTGATCAAGGTTACGTAGGTGCTCCCAAGCCCCTGTTTGTATCATTGTGATGATTTTACATGTTACTTTCATTGTATTCATTTGATGTCACAGGTTATATCTGCTCCTTACAAATAATCCAATCACTAAGAATTGACCGGTCCTACTGTTTGTTTTCTGCTATTTGATGGGAGAAAACACCACACTAGTATTTGAATTTGCACTTTTGATAAAAAATAAGTTTGAACATTGTTATTCAAGTAATTCATGCTCATAAAAAATCCACCAAATTAGAAAGAGGAGAATTAAGAAACAACTCTGGAATTCCAGCATTCATTAAAAACCTCTCTTCTATTTGTCATTTTAGTGCATGTGTTTCCATATATTTATCATTTTAGATTATCATTTATGCTGCAGCAAACATCCTCATGGATCATTTTCTGTCCACTTCCTTAAACAATTCTTCATGAAAAAAAAATTCCTATATGAAGAAATAGGGGTTTGAGAGTATGCACAACTTGCCTAATGTCACACCCTCTGGCAAGGTATGCCTGGAATTAAATCTGTATCTTTCCGATTCTGGTTTAAGCCTGAATCATAAACATAAACATGTATGCTTCTTCACCTTGTGCTACCCATGGATCCAGTAGTTCCTTTGAATCCTTCAGCTCAAGGAGAAGCTTAGCAACCCTATGAGCACCATCCACAAGAGGGGATGTGGTGTAGGTGCCCACATGTGCAGAATGCGGAACTGGAAGAAGGAACATCCTGTGCTAAGTCTTGGAAGCATGCTTGCAAACTGCAAAGGCCACTGGAGCTGGAGACTGAGGATGTGAGTCAGAGGAGGATCTTTTCTCCGGTGTCCTTTGTCCCACAGTAGGCCACAATAAGGGCATGAATAAGTATTATGAATACAAACATTTTGTGAGATGATTTTTCTAAACACTGACTGGTAAACAGGAAGGAAATTTTCATGATTGCAAAGGAGAGTTCCTGGAAATCCTGACAATGGATTGACAAAGTATGTTATTTTAAATTGTTACTCCAGCGATCTGTGAACTCCTTCAAATACTACTCATGCCCACTCAGTTGCTGCACACATGCTCACATCTATTCAGATAGCTATTACTTAGCGTCAGTTTCTCCGAGCAGTTCACCTGAAGCAAGTGGAGAGGAAGGAAGATTCTGTCCTTCACAGCTCCACCATCAGAAGAAGAAGCCCTAGTTTCCCATTCTCCTTATACAAAAGCCACCAGGTTCACTTTTCTGTGCCAACTGAGCCCCATTTTATAGTTGTGCTTGTCACTTCAGTCTTCACTGATGGTGTGCAGGCTTCTCATTTGTGCTAGAAAGCTCATCTGGCTTTGGACTTCTTTCTCTTGGGCAAGCCTCCTCTTAGACATGTATCCCCTCATAGTTAATTAGTGAGGGTACATTGGTTATGCTGGCCTTTGCTGGTTCTCATGTCTCTATCTGCATACCTTTGCCAAAAATCAGTTGTTTGTATATGTGTGAGTTTACTTCTGGACTCTCTGTGCTGTGCTAATCTGTTTGTGTATCTTTATGCCAATGTCACACTACTGTGATATAGTTTTGTAGTAACTCTTGAAATATTTTGGCTAATCTTGGTCCTTTGCATTTCCATATGAATTATAGAATCAGCTTGTCAGTTTCTACCCCTAGCTTGTCCGTTTCTACCCCCACCCCCCCAAAAAATTCAGTAGTTTTTATTGAGAATGCACCAAATTTATAGATCAATTTGGGGAGAATTGACATCTTAATATTGTGTCTTCAGACCCATGAACAAGATATATTTCTTCATTTATGTACTTTTTTCCCCTTTTTTTGTATTTTTCAATTATGCAGTTCTTAATTTCTCTCAGAAATATTTTATAGTTTTCAATGTACAGATTTTTCATTTTTGTCAGGTTTATCCTTTATGTTTTTCATGTTTTGTGATATTGTAAATTGTTTTTATTTCCATTTTATTGTTTGTTGCTAGTAGACAGAAACACAACTTATTCTTTATATTGAGCTTGTATCCTGCAACTTGGCTAAACTCTCTTGTTCGTTTTAGTAGCTTTTTATTGTTTTAATTAGATTCTATCATGTTTTCTGTGTAAACAATTGTGTTATTTGTGAACAGACTATTTTACTTTAATCCTAACCTGCATGTATTTTACTTACTTTTGTTCCCTGACTACACTACCTAGAACCTCCATTACAGCGTTGAATACAATTGGGGAAAGTGGAAGTCTCTGTCTTGTTCCTGATCATAGGGCAGAAGTTTTCAACATTCTGCATCTATTAAAATAATTATATGTTTTTTTCTTTTTTAGTCGTTAATATGGTGAATTTTATTGATTCATTTTCAAGTATTAAACCAGCCTGCATTCCTGAAATAAATTCCATTCAGTCATGATGTATTATTCTTTTAATATATTGCTGGATTTAACTTGTTAAAATCTTGTTTAGAATTTTTGCATGTATATTTATGATGGATATTGATTTATACTTTTCTATTAAAATCTTTGTCTAGGTTTGGAATCAAGAAATTCTGACCTCATAGAATGAGTAGGAAAGTATTCTTTCCTCCTCAATATTTTGGAAGATTCTGTGTAGAACTGGTATTCTTTCTTCCTTAAATATTTGGTAGAATTCTTCAGTGGTGCCATCTGGGCTTGGAATTTTCTTTATAGGAACATTTTTAAGCTACAGTTTCAATTTCTTTAAAGGGTTATTCAGATAAAGAGTTATTCAGGTTATCTATTTCTTCCTGAGTAAGCCTTGGTGGTTTGTGTCTTTCAAATTATTGTCTATTGTATCCTTGCTGATTTTCTGCCAACATGTTCTATCAATTATCAAGCAAGAAATATTGTAGTCTCAGAGTGTAATTATAGATTTGTGCATTTCTCATCATGTGTTTTGTGGCTCTGTTATTAGATGCATAAATATTTGGGACTCTTAAGATTAAGAATCCTAATATAAATGTAAGAATCCTCAATAAAATATTAGCAAATTGAATCCAGCAATAAGAATAATACAGCACAACCACAGGAAGTTTATTCCAGAAATGCAATGCGAATTCAATGTTCAATAACCGATCCATTTAATCTTTGATATTAACAGTCTAAAGAAGAAAAATCATATGATATCAATTGATGCAGAAGAAGCATTTGACAAAACACAGCATCCATTCGTGATAAAAACCCTCGGTGAAGTAGAACTAGAAGAAAATTTTCTCAATTTGTAAAGAGATCTGAAAAAAACTGACAGCTAACATTGTATTTGATGGCGAAAGACTGAATGCTTTCCTTCAAAGATCAGAAACAAGACAAGGATTTCTGTTCTAACCACATCTGTTTAACATCATGCTGGGAGTCTTAGCCAGCATAATAAGGCAAGAAAAAAGAAATATAAGGCATTCAGATTGGAGAGGAAGAAGTAAAAATTGTCCTATTTGCAGACAACATAATTGTCTATATAGAAAATACCAAGAAATCTACCAAAAAAAAAAAAAACCCACCTTTCTTAGAACCAATAAGTAAGTTTAGCAAGGCAGCAATACACAAGGTCATTATACAAATATAAATTGGATTTCTATACATTAACAACATAAAATTGGGGCCGGGTGCGGTGGCTCAGGCCTGTAATCCCAGTGCTTTAGGAGGCCAAGGTGGGTATATCACTTGAGGCCAGGAGTCCAAGACCAGCCTGGCCAACATGGTAAACCCCTATCTCTACTAAAAATACAAAAATTAGCCAGGTATGGTGGTGCACACCTGTAGTCCTAGCTTTTTGGGAGGCTGAGGCAGGAGAATCGCTTGAACCTGGGAGGCGGAGGTTGCAATGAGCTGAGATCTTGCCACACTGCACTCCAGTCTGGGTGACAAAATGAGCCTCTGTCTCAAAAAAACAAACAAAAACAACATACAATTGGAAACTGAATTTAAGAAAACATTTACAATCAGTTATAACATTTATGTACCTAGATATAAATCTCACAAAATATGGACAGGATCTGTGTGCTGAAAACTATAAGACACTGATCAAAAAAGTCAGAGGACCTAAATAAGTGGAAATACATGTTGTGTTCATGATTTGAAAGCCCAACATCGTAAAGACAAATTGATGTATAGATTTAACACAATACTAATCAAAATCCTAGGAGGACTTCTTGTACATAAAAAACAGGCTGATTCTAAAATTTATAAGGAAAAGCAAAGGAGTTAGAATGGCTAAAGCAATTTTGAAGAAAAGGAAAAAGTTGGAAGGATCTCAGTAACCCATTTTGAAAAGTGCTTGTCAGGTAATTTTTAGACTGCCCCTCAATTTGGGTTTAATAGATTCTCATGATTAGACTAGGATAATGGCTTTTGGGAAAGAATACTGTTGAGGTAAAGTATCCTTCTCATCACATCATGTCAGAGGGTATATGATATAAACATGATAATTCTTATTGGTGATATTAACATTCATCATTTGGTTAAGATGATGTATGACAAGTTTCTCCACTATAAAATTACTATTTTCCCCTTTTCATATTCTATTCATTAGGAGTATATCATAAGTCTAGCTCACACCCAAGGAGAAGAGAGTTAAGCTCCACCTCCTGGGGGAAAGAATATTTAAAAATTTTGTATATGTGTTAAAATCTCTACAGTAACTAATGCATATTTGAAGGGAAATACTTTGAGGAAATGCAAATATCCATTTCCTCCTTAAAGTATAGGCATCTAATATTAGTATTAATCCATGGATCTTACCTGGAGCAATTATCACTATGCTGTTCTCATAGTGATTTTCTATTTCATTCCTTCCTTCTACATTTACTATTTGGAATTATTTGATAAGGAAGATCTGTCCTTTCTCCATTTATTTACTTATTAAATTGTTTATTTACATCAGTATGGACTCATGGATTCATTTTCTTTTTACAATGCTGTGGAGACTTTATTTCAATAAAGTGCATCTATGTTCGAAATTTCAGAAGAAAGCACATATGTCTTTCGAGCTTATTACATTACATAACGGTCTCCAGTCAATGGAAATTGATTTAAATACGTGATAAATATTGACACTAGGGAATTTAAGTAGTAAAATTATTTTTTTATTTATTTTTCTTTTTTAATTTAATTTTTATTCATATATAATAGATGTATACATTTTCAGGGTACCTGTGATATTTTAATATATTTGTATATCTTATAGACATCAAATCTGTGTCATTGGGGTATCTATCACCTTTGTCTTTTTTTTTATGTTTTGAGTTCTATTCCAATACAATAGCCATGTATTTTGTGACGCAAAATGTTCTAGCTTAGCCATTGGGACCTCCTCCAGATTGGTTCCTATGCACTTTTGATATCACACTCATCTTTTTTGTTTTTGTTTTTCAGCTTTTGTTTACTTCCTGGCACTGCATGATAGGACAAGTTCACTAGCTCTAGAAACAGCCATTTCTCCAGGTTTCTTGCTTCCTTGTACTAAGAAATGGTATTTAGAAACTAAGATCTGGACACTGAACAATCTGATTTTTAAAATTATAAAGTGATAGTAATCAAGGCACATAGATCAATGGAAAAAATAGGATCCAGAGATTGGCCCACAGAAGTATGCCCAGTTCGTTTTTGACAAAGGTGCCAAAGCAGTTCTATGGATAAAAGATAGTATCTTTAATAAATGGTATGAGGAAAACTGGATGATCTTATGCAACAAAAATTAATCACTATTAAACCTCACACCGTATATAAAAATTAACACAGAATGGGTCTATATCTAAATGTAAAATGTAAAACTATAAAACTTTTCAAGGAAATTTTATAAAAAGAGACCTTGAGTTTGTCAATGAATTCTTAGACATGACACCAAAAGCACAATTCGTGAAAGAAAAAAATTGATAAATCAGACTTCATAAAAATTTGATACTTTTGCTTTATACAGTGTTAATAGAATGAAAAGAAAAGCTTCTCTAAATGCAATGTGATATCCTGGAATCTTAAAAGAATATTAGTGGAAAAATTAATGAAATTCAAATAAAGTTTATCATTTATTTAGTAGTATATTACCAATGTTAACTTCTTAGTTTTGACAAATGTACTGTGGTTATATTAGATGTTAACATTAGGTGAATCCGAGTGAAAAGTATATGAGAAGTTTCTGTACTATCTTTGCAACTGTTCTACAAATCATTTCAAAATAAAAATGGGCATTAAACACAAAATGTAACCAAATCTAATAATAAAACGATTAGAGCTACTGCACTTGAAGCCAGAGAGGCGAGGTCGGAGGTTCATCATCTCTATCCCTGCACTCCCAATCTCTTAGGCAGCCTTTGGGGATCCTCTACAGCAGCATTCCCCAACCTTTTTGGCACCAGAGACCAGTTTCGTGGAAGACAATTTTTCCACAGACTGGAGAGGAAGGAGAGATGGTTTCAAGATCAAACTGTTCTACCTCAGATCGTCACACATTAGTTATATTCTTATAAGGCGTGCACAACCTAGACCCCTTGCATGCCCAGTTCACAATAGGGTTTGGTCTCCTATGAGAATCTAATGCCACCAGTGATGTGACAGGAGGTAGAGCTCAGGCCATAATGTGGCTTGCCCACCATTCACCTCCTGCTGTGGAGCTTGGTTCCTAAAAGGCCACGAATCTGTACTGGTTCATGGTCTTGGGGCTGGGGATCCCTGCTCTATAGAACCCCTGGGTTTCTTGGAGTATGATTCCTAAACCCTCCAACTTAATCATTAATAAGACTATAAGATAGAAATAGAAGCCTAACTTAGGCCTGAATAAATAAAAATTTATTAGTTTCTCTTGATCATTAAGACTTTTCTATCAGAGAAGATCATTAAGTTGAATGGATATAATCTTTTCTTTACAAGGTCAAACCTTTTGCTGTCCAGCATTTTGACCTTAGAACTTCAAATCACTTGATTCATTGTTCAAGGTATCTTTAAAATGTCAAAGGTACGGTAATTGGCTTCTGATTATGCAAGAGTAGGGAGGATTAGGCTATAATTTGAAGAACATACATGTACGGTAAAATTCTATATGTTTAAATTTTCATGAGGGCTTTTCAATGTCCTTAAAACAATAAAATACTAACTTAAAAAAAGAAGACAACTACAGACTGGGAGAAAATGTTTATAAATCATCTATCTGACTAAAGCCTTATATTCATAAAATTTAAAAAACTCTAAACTCAGTAACAAGAAAACACACAACCCAACTTGTAAGTTGGCAAATGTCATGGTCACTAAACCAAAGAGAATATACAGATGGAAAATTAGAACAGGAAAAGATGCACGGCATCACTGGCCATTTGGGAAATGAAAATTAAAACCGCAAAACATACCGTTACTCACTTACTTGACTCACTGAAAGAAAAATTACTGACAATACCAAGTATGGGTAAGGATGTAGAACTACTGTATCTCTCATATGTTGCTGACATGAATGCAAAATTTTACAGCCATTCTGAAAAACAGTTTGGCAATTTCCTATAAACTTAAATATACACATACCATATGATCCAAAAGTTCAAAGATGGAGCACTGAAAAAATTTTGCTTCTATCCCATCCAGGAAAAAAGCTGGTTAGACTGTAAATTAATGACTTTTCTTTTCTTTTTTTTTTTTTTTTTTTGAGACAGAGCATTGCTCTGTCACCCAGGCTGGAGTGCAGTGGTACAATCTTGGCTAACTGCAACCTCTGTCTCCCAGGTTCAAGTGATTCTCCTGCCTCAGCCTCCTGAGTAACTGGGATTACAGGCGCCCACCACCAATTTTTTTTTTTTTTAGTAGAGACAGGGTTTCACAGTGTTGGACAGGCTGGTCTCGAACTCCCAGCCTCAAGTGATCCACCCGCCTCAGCCTCCCAAAGTGCTGGGGTTACAGGCATGAGCCACTGTACCCGGCTGACTTTTCTTTGACTCATCAGAGAATCAAGGTCATAGGGTAAATGCTATCCCAAAATCTGGAGAGAGGCACCTACAGGAAGACACAGGATTCTGTGCTTTATGCTTATAAGGGGCAGAAACCAGTATGTAGTTTAAAGAATAAATTTTGATGAAGTCCTGGGGACCTAGTGTGAGCTAGCATGAAAAGGTGAAGCTCCCAGAAGACTTGTTCATGTGGGGTTACCCTAGGCTTTTCCCTAGGACTACCACTAGGCTCACACAGAAAATCCAGAGAAAGTTCCCCCATGGTGCTGGCAAGAACAGCAGCTCCTGCCAAACTCCACCTTGGTGCATTTCTCCTATCTCCCTTACAGAAAAAAAGGCTTAATCTGCACGCAAGGTTACACTATAGCAACTAAGGAAGATGGGTCTGGGCACAGTTTCAATGGTGGCTTCCATATTTTCTCTTAACTGCTGTGGGGTTGTACCAGTGACCTCAGGCAATAGATTTTCTTCAGCCTGCGAATCAAGGCTTTTGTTTTATGTGGGGCATTGAGAAGACTGGGCAGCGTGGAGTTTCAACAGTGACTTCTGTCACCCTTTCTTAGTCTTCTCAGGATTCTCCCAACCTTCCCTGTCAGTGCCTCTTGGAGTTGCTAGAGGGAAAGCCTGCAAGCAGGTGCACAACTGCCATGTCTGCAGCCCCCAGGACCTCACACTCTCACACTAGCCCACACCCAAACCTTAGCAAGTTATCTGGAAGTTTCTACCTTAATTTTCTTACTGATGTATATGGCATTCAGAGGCATCTGTCTCAGATAATCAAATGCTTACGTGCTTTGTCTCTCTATAGGTGTTTGTCTTTCTAGATTTCAGGTTAGTTGTTTTCCCAGAAAACTTATTTCCCTGATGAGTTCAAGAAAAGTATTTAATTTGAAGTTGGCCCAGCATTTTTCTTGTGAGGATGGAAGTGATGCCCTGTCCAGCCCTCTGTATCTCTACACTGAAACCAGCCATCTTTTTACTTTTATCCTACCTATATCATTGTATTTGCAGAAACCATATAGCTAGGTCATGGTTTTAAATTCATTTTGACAACCTCTTTTGAATGGTGCGCTTAGACCATTTAAATTTATTATTGATACATTTGTATTTAGACCTACCATTTTATAATTTGTTTTCTGTTCATTCCGTCTGTTTTACATTCTTCTGTTTTACCTTTCCTGCCTTCTTTTGGGTTATTTAAAACTTTCAGTATTACATTTTTGGCTAACCATATGCAGAAAGCTGAAACGGGATCTCTTCCTTATACCTTATACAAAAATTAACTCTAAATGGATTAAAGATTTAAACATGAGATCTAACACCATAAAAACTCTAGAAGAAAACCTAGGCAATACCATTCAGGACATAAGCATGGGCAAGGACTTCATGACTAAAACACCAAAAACAATGGCAACAAAAGACAAAATAGACAAATGGGATCTAATGAAACTAAAGAGCTTCTGCACAGCAAAAGAAACGATCATTAGAGTGAACGGCAACCAACAGAATGGGGAAAAATTTTTGCAATCTACCCATCTGACAAAGGGCTAATATCCAGAATCTACAGAGAACTTAAACAAATTTACAAGAAAAAAACAAACAACCTCATCAAAAAGTGGGCAAAGGTTATGAACAGACACTTTTCAAAAGAAGACATTTATGCGGCCAACAAACATGGAAAAAAAGCTCATCATCACTGGTCATTAGAGAAATGCAAATCAAAACCACATTGTGATACCACCTCATGCCAGTTAGAATGGTGATCATTAAAAAAAATCAGGAGACAACAGATGCTGGAGAGGATGTGAAGAAATAGGAACGTTTTTACACTGTTGGTGTAAATTCATTGAACCATTGTGGAAGATGGTGTGGCGATTCCTCAAGGAAATAGAAATACCATTTGACCCAGCAATCCCATTACTGGGTATATACCCAAAGGATTATAAATCATTCCACTATAAAGATACATAGATACATGCACACATATGTTTATTGTGGCATTGATCACAATAGCAAAGACTTGGAACCAACCCAAATGCCCATCAATGACAAACTGGATAAAAAAATGTGGCACATATACACCATGGAATACTATGCAGCCATAAAAAAGGATGAGTTCATGTCCTTTGCAGGGACATGGATGAAGCTGGAAACCATCATTCTCAGCAAACTGACATGAGAACAGAAAACCAAACACCACATGTTCTCACTCACAAGTGGATGTTGAACAATGAGAACACACGGACACAGGGAGGAGAACATCACACACAGGACCTGTCAGCGGGTGAGGGGCTAGGGGAGGAATAGTGGGGTGGGGAGATTGGGGAGGGATAGCATTAGGAGAAATAACTAATGTAGATGACAGGGCAATGTATGCAGCAAACCACCACTATGGCATGTGTATACGTATGTAACAAACCTGCACAATCTGCACATGCACCCCAGAACTTAAAGTATAATACATTTTAAAAAATAAATAAATGCATGTTTTTAAGGCTAATTAAAAAAAACTTTCAGTATTATATTTTAATATATCTGTTGTGATTTTTACTATATCCTCACATACACAGTCATCCCTCAGTTTCTGTGGGGGATTAGTTCCAGGACCCTTGTAGATACCAAAATCCACAGATGCTCAAATCCCCAATATAAAATGGCATAGTATTTGCATACAACATACACACATCCTCCTGTATACTTTAAATCATCTCTAGATTACTTGTTATACCTGATACAATGTAAATGCTATGTACATAGTCGTTATACTGTATTGTTTTTACTTGTATTATTATTATTTTTTTAAGAGTCAGTCTTGGTCTTTTCAGATAGGCTGGAGTGCAATGGCACAATCTTGGCTCACTGCAACCTCCGCCTCCCGGGTTCAAGAAATTCTCCTGCCTCAGCCTCCCAAATAGCTGGGATTACAGTCACCTGCCACCATGCCTGGCTAATTTTTGTATTTTTAGCAGAGATGGGGTTTCACCATGTTGGCCAGGCTGGTCTGGAACTCCTAACCTCAGGTGATCCGCCCACCTTGGCCTCCCAAAGTGCTGGGATTACAGGCATGAGCCACCATACCCGGCCTATTTGTATTATTTTTATCATTTTTTTTGTTTTTTTTTTCTGAATATTTTTCATCCTCAGTTGGTAGAATTCGAGAATGCAGAACCTGCAAATATGGAGGGCCAAGTGTAGTTTTTTTAGTAGTTACTCTAGGAATGACTGCTGCCAAACGCCACCCTGGTGCATTTTTCCTATCTCCCTTACAGAGAGAGAGATACATACTTAACTCTCCACATTCTACTTAGACTCAATATTTTGTAATTTCAATTGGAATATAGAAACCTTGCTACCTTATAGGCCTCTTAACCATCCCTTGCTCACACTCTAGTTGTCTTATGTATTACATCTGCATACATTGAAAACCCCATCAGACAATATTATACATTTTACTTTCAAGCACCAAACATATTCTAAAGAACTCAGAAGAATTGTCTATTATATTTACCCAAATATTTACCATTTGTGACTCCCTAGGTTTGAATCTGAGTTATGCAGGATGAGTGTTCAGAGTATGAGGCCACTGAATACTTTATCTGTGTTTAGGGTGTGAGGTCTCTGAAATCTTGAGAGTCTCTGTTCTGAGGTTTGATTCTGAATGGTTTGGAGGTTATGCTCAGGGTGTGAGTTCTCTGAACTCTTTAAGGTCTGTGACTCAAGGTTTGGACTCTGAGCTATAGTTTTTGGCGATCTGTGTTCACAAGTGTGAGGTCTCTGAAGTCTTTGAGGATTGGTGTTGTAAGGTTTTAATCTGAAGTCACTGTGGGTCTATGTTCAGGATGTAAGGCCTCTCAAATCTTTTGGTATCTTTGTTTAAGTCTGAGGTATTTGGGGATCTCTGTTCAGGGTGAGATGTCTCTGCAATCTATGGGGGACTGTTTTCAAAAGTTTGTTTCACATATTTGGAGGTCTGATTTCACGGTGCAAGGTCTCTGCACTTTTAGAGGATCTGTGTCCCAAAGATTCAGCCCAGGTTATCTGGGGTTCCATATTCAGAGTTCGAAAGGCTTTGAAAATTTCAGTTTCTGTTCCAAGGTTTTAGTCTTAAAGATTAGGAAGCTTGTATTCAGGACATATGGTCTTTGAACTTTTGCAGGGTTTAAGTCCACATTTGGGTCTCAGGTATAATATTTGGTGTCTGTGTTCAAGAAGTGAGGTCTGTGGATTCTTTCAAGGTCTTTGCTCCCAGTTTTTTGCCTGAGGTGTTTGGAACTCTATGTTCAGGATGTGAGGTCTCCGATATCTGTAAGGGAGTATGTTCTACATTTTGAGTCTGAGATACTTAGATGTGTGTACTTGTGTTCTCTGAAATCTTTCAGGGTCAGTACAAAAGTCTGAGGTAACTGGTGGTTCTGTGTTCAGAGTGTAAGGTCTCTGAAAGTTTTCAGGATCTGCATGGTAAGGTTTGAATTGGAGGTAACTGGGAGTCTGTGATCAACATGTGAAGTCTGAAGTTTTAGGCTTTGTTTCCAAGCTTTGGACATATTTTTGCTCTGCATTCAAAGAATGAAATCCTTGAAATCTTTTAAGATCTGGATTCCAAGTATTTTGTCTAAGTTGTTTAGACATTTATGTTCAGGGTGTGAGGTCTATGATCTCTTTGAGAATCTGCATTTCAAGGTTTGAATCTGAGACATTTGGGGGTCTGTGTTTGCAGAGAAAGGTCTCTGAAAGCTTTAAGGGTCTGTGTTGTAAGGTGTGAGTATAAGGTACTGTGGGTCTCTGGCAGTTAAAGGTTTAAATCTGAGATATTTGGGGGTTCTGTGTTCAGGGAAAAGGGTCTGAAATTTTTAGTCTCTCAAGTTTGAGTGTGAAGGGTTTGGAGGTCTGTGTTATGTGTACATGTTCTCTGAATTCTTTGAGGCCTGTGTCCCTAGGTTTGAATTTGAGGTACATGGAGATCAGTGTTCAGAGTGTGAGGTCTCTGAATAGTTTCTGGGTCTATGTGCAGAGCATAAGCTCTCTGAATTATTTGAGGGTCTGTGTTCTAAGGTTTGAATCAGGGGTTCTGAGGGGTCTGTAATCAGGGAATGAGAGGTGTCCAAAGTTTTTTGTTTTTTTTTTTTTTTTGAGACAAGGTCTTGCTCTGTTGGCCAGGCTGGAGTGCAGTGGCATGATCGTGGCTCACTGGAGCCTCAGACTCTCAGGCTCAAGCAATCCTTCCTCCTCTTCCCCCAGAGTAGTTGGGACTACAGGCATGCACCACCATGCCCAGCTAATTTTTTTTTTTTCTGTAGAGACAGGGTCTCACTATGCTGCCTGGTCTTGAACTCTTGGGCTCAAGCAATCCTTCTACCCTTGGCCTCCCAAAGTGCTGGGATGAGCCACCATACCTAGCCTGGTGTCCACTTATTAACTGTCTATGCTACATTGTTTCAGCCTGAAATAGTTTGGGGTCTGTGATCTGAGTGTGAGGTCTCTCAATGCTTTAAGGGTATTAGTACAAAGATTTGCTCGTGTTCTATCGGGTGTGAGTTTCAGGTTGGAGATTCTGAAGTGCTTTCATGATGTACATTCCCAGGTCTCAGTCTGACATAACAAGGGATCTAGATTGTATGTTAGATCTCTGAAATCATTGAGTGTCTGTACTTCAAGCTTTTAGTCTAAATTGCTTGGAAGTCAGCAAGCAGAGTGTGAAGTCTCGAGTACTTTGAGGTTTTTTTTTTTTTTCAAGTGTGGAGTTTGTGGTATTAGGAGATTTGTGTTTAGGGTGTGAAGTCTCTGAAATCTTACAATGTCTGTCTTCCAAAGTTTGAGTCAAAAGTACAGTATTGGGTCAGTGTTTAGGATGTGAGATAGCTATAATTTTATGGGATCTGTTTTCCAAGCACTAATCCTGAGGTATTTGGGAGTCTGAGTTCAGCATATGAGGCCTGACTTGAATTACTTTTTAAAAATAAAATTGAATCTGAGGTACTGGAGTCTGGGTTTAAAATGTAAGGCCTTTGAACTGTATGAGGGTCGGTGTACTAAGGGTAGAGATTGATGCATTTGCAGATATTTGTTCAGGGTGTGAGTTCTCTTTGAAGGTCTATGTTTGAAGTTTGAAGCTCCCACATTTGGGATCAGTATTTAGATTGTAAGTACTCAGAACTCTTAGTATCTGTCTTTCATGTTTTCTCTATCTGCATTCCAAGACTGAATCTGAGAGATTTTGGGTTCTGCATTCAGTGTTTGAAGGCTATGATTATCATTGAGGGTTTATCTTCCATTGTTTGAGTCCGAGGTATTTCAGGATTGGAGTTTGGAATGAGAGGTCTCTGAACTCGTTGAGAGCCTATTTTTCAAGGTTTTTTCCTATGGTATTTAGGGCAAATGTTCAAGATATGAAGTCTTTAAACTCTGAGCATTTGTAACCTGTTTGCTCCTGCATTAATCTAACTTCAGGGAGTGAGGTTCTTGATTTTTTTTTTTTTTTGAGCCTCCATGTCTTAAGGTTTGAGTCTAAGGTGTTTGGGACTCTATGTTTAGGATGTACTCTTTGAGGGTCTGTATCCTAAAGTTTTAATTGATGTATTTAGGGATCTATGTTTAGGGTGTGAGGGCTCTGAAATCACTGAGGATCTTTGGTACAAATTCTGAATCTGAGCTTCTGGGGGTCTTTATTCAGGGTGTGAGGGTTCTGACTCTTTGAGGTCGATGGGATGGGATTACGGGAGATCAGAATATGCCTCCCCAAAATAAGAAGGATTGTTGACCTAAAGGCAATTAAGAGAAAATAGGCACAGGAGAGCTTTCTGCCCTACCTCTGTTTGCCTAAAAACTGAACATAAATTTACAAAAACAAAGGTATCCTGCTCCCTTCCCTACAATCATGGCGAGTAAAGTTTAACAACTGAAGACAGGTTTAGACCTTCATCAGCCTGGAGATGATTCCAGAGGAATTTATATTGGCAAACTTTGCTAGCTCACCTTTACCTGTCATTTGTTTGTCTTTCCCCAAGTTGCTGCCTATAGAGACTCAACGTCCTTTTCCTTTGTCTTGTGACTTCTCTAAAAAGTTACTATTCTTTGTTAATAAGGCTACATAAGCTGTCATTCAAAGCCATCTCTTTAAGAACTACTCATTCTCTGGGTGGCCCCATGTATATATGAAATATACATGTTTTTAAAACTTCTGTTTGTGTTTTCTCTTGTTAATCTGTCTTTTGTAACAGAAGTCCATTCCAACTAAGAACCTATTGGAGGTTATTACTACTCCCCCACAGGGTCTTAGGTATTTGGTGGTACATAATTAGGGTATGAGGTATCTGGTTCTTTGAAGGTTTTATATATATAAATGTATATACATTTTAATATATTATAGTATATTAAATATATATACATTTTTAATATATTATATTAAATAATATATAATATTATATAATTATATTAAATAATATTTATTCTTATTTATATTTGTATATAATTATATAGTATATAATTGAGTTTTAGTTATTTGCACATTTGCATTTGGAGTGTGAAATCTCTGAGGTCTATGAGGGTCTATGTCCTACATAATGAATTTGAGGTATTTGCACATCTGTGTTTAGAGTTTTAGTTCTGTGACATCTTTGAGGGTCTGTGTTCCAAGACTTGAGCCTAAGGCATTTTACATCTGCTTTCTGAGTGTAAGCACTCACAAATATTTTAGGGTCTGTGTTTTAATGTTTCTATGACATATATGGGTTATTTTTAAAAGGCATAAATTCTCTGAACTCATTGAAGATCTGGGTCCAAGTTTGCTGTTGAGGTGTTTGGAATCTCTTTCAGGATATTTGATATCTGAAATCTTTCAGGCTTTGTGTCATGAGGTTTGAGTCTCATTTGTCTGTAAGCTAGTGTACTGGGCTGAGGTCTATGAATTCATTGAGGTGAGGGTCTAGGTTCCAAATATTGAACCACTAGCATTCAATACTCAGGTTGTGATGGTGTCATTTAATATTTAGGTGTTCAGGTTGTGATGAGCAGAACACTGTCATGGTATGCGTTCCAAGTTTGGAGTGTGAGGTGTTTGGCATCTCTTTTCAAAGTTGAAGGTTTCTGACCTCCTTGAGGATTTGTTTCCTAAGTTTGCCTCTGGGTGTTGTCATTGTTGTTGTTGTTGTCTAAGTTCATTGTGTGAGGTCTCTGAACTTTAGAGAGCCAGGGTTCCAAGATTTATGTGTGTTTGTGACATAGTAAGAAGTATATATTTGTTCACTACCCCTCCCAAAACCACTGGGATCTCCAAAATGATAAGTGCCTTTTGCATGCTAATGGATTGATTGGTGGCTATGGGCTCCTAGATAGCCTCAGGATGGGGGCTGGTTGCCCGGGCAATGATTAGAGGGTTGGAACTTTTAGGCCCACCACTGACCTTGGTGGGGAGAAGGGCTAAAGGATGAGTGATCCTGTCCAGCAAGCATGTGAAAAAATGTTCAATATCAACGACTCATTAAACAAATGCAAATCAAAAACATAATGAGATACCATCTCACACCAATCAGAATGGGTATTATTAAAAAGTCAAAAAATAGCTGCTGATGAGGTTGCAGAAAAAAGGAAATGCTTCTACACTGCTGCTGGATATGTAAATTAGTTCAGTCATTGTGAAAAGCAGTTTGGATTTCTCAAAGAACTCAAAGCAGAATTACCATTTGACCCAGCAATCCCATTTTGGGGCATATACCCAAGGAATATAAATCATTCAGCTATAAAGACATATGCACATGTATGTTCATTGCAGCAGTAGTCACAATAACAAAGACATGGAATCAACCTAAATGCCTATCAATAGTAGACTGGATAAAGAAAATTTAGTGCGTATACACCATGGAATACTACACAGTCATTAAAAAGAATAAGATCATGTCCTTTACAGCAACATAGATGGACTGGGAAGCCATTATTCTAAGTTAATTAACACAGGAACAGAAAACCAAACACTGCATGTTCCCACTTATAAGTGGGAGCTAAACATTGAATACATATGAACACAAAGGAGAGAGCAACAGACACCCAGGCTTACTTGAGGGTGGAAGATGGAAAGAGGGTAAGGATCAAAAACTACTTATTGAGTACTATGCTTATTACTTGCCCAGTGAAATAATCTATACACCAAACTCCCATGACGTGCAATTTACCTATATAACAAACCTGCACATGTACCCCTGAACCTAAAATAAAAGGTGAAAAAAATGATTTGGGTTGTAATAAAAGGAACACAAGTGTAAATCTGGATGATTGTGGTGGCTCACACCTGTAATCCCAGCACTGTGGAAGGCTGAGGCAGGCAGATCACTTGAGGTCAGGAGTTCAAGACCAGCCTGGCCAACATGGTGAAACTCTGTCTCTGGTAAAAATATAAAAATTAGCTGAGTTTGGAGGTGGGCACCTGTAATTCCAGCTACTAGGGAGGCTGAGGCAGGAGAATTGCTTGAACCTGAGAGGTGCAGATTGCAGTGAGCTGAGATCAGGCCACTGCACTCCAGCCTGGGCAATAGAATATGAACAAAAAAAAAATGAACATACATGTAAATCTCAAAAAAAAAGTCTCAAAAAAAAAGAACGTACATGTAAATCTGTACAAAGATAAATATTTTCCAAATAAAATTCCAATAAAAAGTTTTGAAAAATATTGATTTAACTGATGAAATCTCCATAGAAACACAAAAGGACAGGGTTAAGAGAGCTTCAGGGTTGCTAATGCAACCTTTATGCGCTTAATGCAGGTGCCTAAAGGTTGGTGCACCTCAAGAGAGCATGGAGCATGCCCCTCCCCACTTGCATTGCCCTATATATCTCTTCATCCTCCATCTCTATCCTTTGTAATATCCTTTATAATAAAGCAGTAAATGTAAGAAAGCATTTCTCTGTATTCTGTCAGCCATTCTAGCAAGTGATTGAACCCAAGGAGGGGGTCGTAGTTTATATCAGTTTATATCAGTCAGAACTACTGAAAGCCTGGACTTGCAATTGGAATCTGAAATGGAGGGCAGTCTTGCAGGACTGAGCCCTTAACCTATGGGATCTTACTCTAACTCCAGGTAGATAGTGTCAGAACTGAGTTAAATTGTAGGATACCCAGCTGGAGTCTACTGGAGAACTGATGTGTGCAAAAATTCCCATATATCTGGCATCAGAAGTGAAGTGTTGAGTGTTGTGAGAGTATAATAGGAGAAAAAAGTTTGTTTTTCCTATATTCGGTGGTATTTGGGTATTTATGTTCTGGGTGCAAATCATTAAAATCTTTGAAGACCTCTGTTCCAACTTCGGAATCAGAAATGTTTCATTCCTCGGAGCAAGGAATGAAAGGTCTCTGAACTAATTGTGTTCCAGTGTTTAAATCTGAATCATTTTGGGATCTGCATTCAAAGTGTGAGATCTTTTTGACAGTATTTTTTTTTCATAGGATTGAGTCTAAGGTATTTGTTGCTCTGTGTTTAGAGTATGAAGTCTTTGAATTCTGAGAGCGTGTGACATAAAATTCCGAGTTTCTGTACTGTGGGCCTTTCTGTAGGATTTTGGTCTCTGAAGTCATTGAGGGTCTTTGTTCCAAGGTTTGAGTCTGAGGTGTTTGGGTCCGAACTCTTTTAAGATTTTTGTCCTAAGTTTTGTTCTGAGGTTCTAATGTCTCTCTTCAGGGTATGAGGTCTCAGAGACTCAGAACTCTTGGAGATTCTGTGTTCCAAGATTTGAGTTTGTGGTATTTGGGGACTTATATTTAGGGTGTGAAGCCACCAACTTCTTTGAGGGCCTGTGTTCCAGAATTCAAATCTGAGATACTTGCAGGACTGCATTCACAGAGTGGTACCTGGGGATCTCTTTTCAGGGTAGGATCTCTCAAATCTTTGAGGTTCTCTTCCAATATTTGAGTCTGAGGTGACTTGTTTTCAGGGTCTAAAATGTCTGAATTCTTTAAAGGTCTGTATTACAAGGTTTAATTTGAGCTATTTGGGGAGTTTTCAGGGAGTAAGGTTTCTAAACTCATGTAAGTCCTCTTCCAATATTTGAGCCTGAGGTATGAGAAACTGAGTTTAAGGTGTGAAGTCTCTGAACTTTTAAATGTTCTATGCCCCAAAGTTTGAGTATTAGATATTTGGGGGTTCATATTTACAAATTTGATATTTGTAAGTTTCATATTTACAAAAACAGATTTACAGACCTCTGAGCCTGAACACAGATCCCCATACAGGTGAAAGACCTTGAACATTGGGAAGCAGACCCACAATTAACTTAGAAACCTCACACCTTGGACCTCTTTTTCAAAGTCTTCAGACAACTCACATCATGTTCAGAGAGCCACCTCAAAAACCTCAAAAACAGCTTAAAACCTCACCTTCTGGGGCACAGACACCAAAAGAGATCATGGACTTTATACCCTGGGCACGCCCCCTCCATACTGTTCAGAGACCTTCAAAACTCCAGATAATTCATTCTCTGAACAATGAACTCCAAAGCTAAATGATCTTCTACCTGGCACACAGACATACAATTAGTCAAAGTCCTCATAAACTGAACACAGACCCCAAAGCAGAACAAATACCTCATAACCTGGCCAAAGAATCCCAAAATCTAAGAGACCTCTCACTGTGAAACACAGTGTTCCAAAGAGTTTAAAAACTTCAAAGCCAGGAACACAGATTCAAAAAGTGTTCTGAGACCTCATGCTTTAAACATAGATCCTAAAATAGCTCCAAGAACTCATACCTTAGGGAGTCCACAACAGTGCCCAGTGCACACACCCTGGAACCAGACCCACAAACAGGAACACATCATCAACACTGGTTTAGAGAACCCCAAAGAGCTCAGAAACTTCACACCCTCGAACTGACCAAAGAGTATAAAGACTTCACTCTCTCCATGAAGACACCAAAAGAACTCAGCAACCTCTCACAATAAACACAAATTCACAGAAACCTCACAGATCTCAAACCAGACAGAGACCTCTGCACAAATCACAGACCTCACACCCTGAACACAAAGTCCTAAACAGTTCAGCATCCTTACACCCTGGAACAAGGACCCATGCCCCTCCCACCCTAGTTATCAGGGATAAAACATGGGAACTTAGGCCCTAATACTTAGACTGAAATCTTGAAACACTGCTTATTTTTTTTTTTTTTTTTTTTGAGATGGAGTCTTGCTCTGTCACCCAGGCTGGAGTATAGTGGCATGATCTCGGCTCACTACAGCCTCTGCCTCCCTGGTTCAAGCAATTCTCCTGCCTCGGCCTCCTGAATAGCTGGGACTACAGGCGTGTGCCACCATAGCTAGCTAATTTTTTGTATTTTTAGTAGAGACAAGGTTTCACTATGTTGGCCAGGCTGGTCTCAAACTCCTGACCTTGTGATCCACCCACCTCAGCTTCCCAAAGTGCTGGGATTACAGGCGTGAGCCACCGTGCCTGGCCAAAACACTGCTCTTGAAGAATTAAGAGATTCTCAGCTTTGGAACACAGATCCTCAATGAATTAAGAGACTTCACACCCTGAACACAGACTCTGGACGATTTCACGGAAGACGTACTCTGTATACTGGTCCCAAATATGATAGACTCGAACTGTGGGAAACAGACCCTCAAAGACTTCAGAGATCTCATGCCACAACCAAAGACCTCCAAATACCTCAAACTGAAAATTTTGACCACAGATTCTCAAAGAGTTCAGAGAACACACACCGTGAGTGTAGTCCCTTAAACACCTCACACTCAAACTTTAGAAAACATACCTCAAGGAGTTCAGAGACCTCATGCCCTGAATATAGGCCTCCAAACACCTAAAACTCAAAGCTTGGAACACAGACACCAAAAAGCTTAGAAACATCACAGACTGAAAACAAACCACCCCCAACCCCACCAGGAAACTCATATTCAAAACTTGAAACAAAGATGCTCAAATAATTCAGAGACTCGCACTTTCAACGAGGACAACCAAACACTTCCAACTCAAAACCTTGGAATGCAGACCGTCGAAGGCTTCAGTAGATGCACCCCATGAACAAAGACACACAAATACATTATATTCAAACTTTGGCACTCAGACCCTCAAAGAATTCACAGACCTCACACGCTGAGCAGAGACCCACACATTACTCAAATATTGAGGTGCAGACCCTCCAAAGGTTCACAGACATTAAATTATGAACCTAGAGCCCAAATACATCAAACTCATACCTTGGGACATTCCATCAAAGAGTTCAGAAGCTTCACACTCTGAACATATATCCCCAGATATTTCAAACTTAAACATTAACTGAGATTCCCCAGAGTTCAGAGACCTAACATTCTGAAAAAAGATCCAAAAAATGTTCAGAAACCTCACACTTTAAACACAGATCCTAAAATAGCTCCAAGAACTCATACCTTAGAGAGTCCACAACAGTGCCCAGTGCACACACCCTGGAACCAGACCCACAAACAGGAACATGTCATCAACACTGCTTTAGAGAATCCCAAAGAGCCCAGAAACTTCACACCCTGGAACTGGGGTTCAGAGACCTCATGCTCTGAATACAGGCCTTAAAACACCTGAAACTCAAACCTAAACAGCACAAACATATACCACAGGACACAAAGGCTCAATAATTAAGAAACCTCATACCCTGAATGAAAATCCCCAAATATATCCGACTTAAACGTTAAAGTACACCCCCTCAAATATTTTAAAGGCCTCACAAACTGAATACAGACACCCCCACCCTGCCACCCAGGCCACCAAGTACCTAGATTCCAACTTTGGAACACAAACTCTCAATGCATGCAGACACCTCACACCCTAAGCACAGACGACAAATACCACTGACCCCAAAATGGGAAAGAGACCTTTTAGAAAACACAGACTTCACACCCTGAATTCAGATAACACAAAATTTATGCTAAAACTCTGGAACAAAGACCAAAAAAAATTCAGAGACCCTTAACTTTCTGAAACTGACCCCCACAATCTTCAGACTCAAACATTGGAACACAGAACCTCAATGAATTCAAACAAAACACATCCTGAATCTGGACACCCAAATAGTTTAGACACAAAAATTAGAACAGAGACCAATTGGTACAATTTGAGACTCAGATCCTCAAAGAGATCAGGGACCTCAAATCTTGAAAAAAGGCCCCCAAAATACCTTACACTCAATTATTGAGACACAAACTACCAAAGAGTTCAGAAACTTTAAACCCTGAACACAGACCTCCAAATACCTCAGACTAAGACATTAAGATACAGGCTGTCTAGAAAATTCAGAGGCCTCACACCTTAAACACTGACCAAAAAATTGACATAAAAAGCTTGATCACACCTAAAAGTTCAAGGACCTCACACCCAAGTACACACCCCAAATATATCAGAATCAAAGCCTAAAACACAGACCCACAATAGTTTAGTGAACTCATCTCATGAACAGACACAGAAATTCCTCAGATTCATATCTTGGAACTCAGACTTTCAAAACCCAAACTCTGAACACAGGTCACCAAATAGCTCTGACTCATATCTTGGACACAAACCACCAAGGAGCTCAGACACCTCACAACCTGAACATAGACCCACATACCTCAGACTCAAGTATTGGGACACTGACCCTCTAAAAAGTTTAGAGATCTCAAACTCTGAACACAAACCTAAATAATTCAGACTCAAACCTTGACACAGATCCTCAAAGGGTAAAGAGACCTCATGCTGAGTACAGAGACTCCCCTTTACCTTGGTCTTAGGTGTTGAGACACAGAGCTTCAGATAATTCAGACATCAAACACTGTGAAAACACACCACAAAAATCACTGACCCAAACTTGAAACAGAGGCCTTTAAAAAATTACGAACTTCAGCTGGGCATGGAGGCTCACACCTGTAATCCCAGCACTTTGTGAGGCCGTTGTGGGTGGATCATCTGAGGTCAGGAGTTTGAGACCAGCCTGGCCATCTTGGTGAAACCCCATCTCTACTAAAAATACAAAAATTAGCCAGACATGGTGGCAGGTGCCTATAAACCCAGCTAGTCAGGAGGCTGAGGCAGGAGAATCACTTGAACCCAGGAGGCAGAGGTTGCAGTGGGCCAAGATTGTGCCATTGCTCTCCAGCCAGGGTGACAAGATAGAAACTCCGTCTCAATTAAAAACAAAAATTATGGACTTCACACCCTAAAATTAGACCCCCAAATAATTGACCTTAAAATTTGGGCTAAAAGTCCTCTAAAAATTCAGAGACATCACACCCTGAACACACACTCAGATTTAAACCCTGCGAGATAAAACTCAGTAAGTTTAAAAACAACTCAAGTTGAACAGGGACCCCAAAATACTTCAGACACAAAAATGGGAACAAAGGCCCTCAGATACAAACGTTGGGACTCAGACCTTCAAAGATATCAGAGACCTCAAACCCTAAACACAGGGCCTGGAACACCTCCAACTCAATCCCGGGACACAAACTGCCAAAGAGTTCAAAGATTGCAATCCCTGAAAAGAGACCTCCAAACACCTCAGATGAAAACATTAAAATATAGACTCTCTAGAAAGTTCAGAGATCTCACACCCTGAACACTGACCCAAAACTTGGCACACAAAGCCTCCGTCACACTCTAAAAGTCTAGAGGCCTCACACCCTGAGCAATGATCCCCAGATAGCTCAGGTTGAAAGTTCAGGACACAGACAGTTCAAGGACCAGACTCCCTGAATACAGAGCCCCAGACCTCAGACTCAGACATCAAAACCTGGATCCCTCAGAGTTCAAAGACCTAACACTATGAAAAGACCCTCAAATACTACTGACTGATACCCTGGACACAGCTCCTCAATAGTTCAGAAATTGTATACCCTGAATATAGATCCCCAAATATGTCACACTCAGACGTTCAAATATGAACCCTCAAATGTATGAGAAAATAGTCTGACCATTGACCGCCCAGCACCTCAGACTTAAACCTTGTAACCCATACTCTCAAAGATTTCAGAATCCTTGCACTCTGAATGTTCAGAGATCTCACACCCTGACTACAGATCCCCAAATACCTCAGAACCAAGTATTTGGATACAGAAACCAAAAGTTCAGATACCTCATACCCTGGACACTGCTGCCAAATGACTGACTCATAATATCTTGGTAACTCCCTAAAGTTCCAGAGACCTCACACTTGAATATGAGCCTCCAAACATGTCAGACTTAAACATCAAAACACAGACCTCCAATGTTTTCAGAGATCCACACCGTTAGGTACTGACCCCCGAATACCTGATTCCAACACTGGGGCACAGATCCTCAGAGAGTTTAGAGACTGCACACCCTGAACACAGTCCTCCAAAAACTTAGACCAAAAAAATGAGACACATACCCTCAAAGAGTTCAGAGACTTTATATCCTGAACAGAGACACCCACATATCTCAGATTCAAACCTTGGATTGCAAACTCTCAATGATTCCTGAGAACTCACAACCTGATCAAAGATCCCCAAATGCCTTAAATTGAAACCTTGGAACACAGACCTTCCATGAGTTCAGACCTGACGCTCTGAACATAAACCTTCAAATACTTCAAATTCAAAACCTGGAATACAGACCCTTAAAGAGTATGTTTCTCCTACCCTGAACTCGGGCCCCAAATACCTTCAACCCAAACTTAGAACTCTACTGAACACATGCCCAAACACCTCAGACTCCATCCTTGGGACATACACCTTCTAAAAATTCAAAGATCTCACATCGTAAGCAGAGGCCCAAATAACTCACACTAAAACCTTAAGTCAAAGACCCTCTAAAAGCTCAGAGACCTCACAGCCTGAACACAGACCCTCAAATACCTCCAATCCAAACCTTGTCAGCAACCCTCTACAAGTTCAGAGACTTCACACTCTGAAAAAGACACCCAGCTTTCCCATATTCAAACCCCAAGAAACACACTCAGAGATTTCAGAAACCACACACCCTGAACACTTACCTCAGACCTTAGACCACAGATCATTCAAGCATTTAAAACCCTAAATCCTGAATTTGGACCCCGAATACAACAGACTAAAACCTTGGGACAAATATCTTCAAAGATTTCAGAGACCTTATACCCTAAACACAGATTGAAAGTACTTCAGACTCACACCTTGAAACCCAGACCCTTAATTAATTCAGAGACCTCATACCCTGAATACAAAACCCTAAATACCACAGATTCAAACAACTTGAAATACAGACCCTCAAAAAGTTTAGAGACTTCATAGCCCCAACACAGACTTTGAAATACTTCAGACTCATACCTTGGAATACAGAACTCCAAATAATTCAGAGACCTCGTCCCTGAGCACCAATCCCCAAACAACAGACAGACATTAAATATGAAACAATCAACTTACAGACCTCACACTCTGAGATAAAGACCCTCAAACTGCTTAAACAATTCACACCTTGGACAGGGACCCCCATATTGTTCAGAGATCTTATAATCTGGACAAAGATGGCTACACAGCTGAGAGACCTTATATCATATACAGAGACATCCAAATGGCTCAGGAGATTCACTTTCTCAAGCACAGATACCTAAAGTGTTCAGAAACATCATATTTTGATTGCAGACTCCTCAGATACCTTAGAGACCTGATGACCTGAGAACAGACACAGAAACAGCTCAGAGACCTGCAGACAGACACATCTTAGACACAGACCCAAAACCATATACATCAAGAATGCAACTTCCCAAACAGCCAGAGACCTCACACCTTGCAAAGCAGCCAACCAGTTCAGGATCCTCAAAAAACAAAGACTCCAAATAGCTAACAGACCTCACATATTGGCACAGACCCCTAAACATCTCAGAGAAGTCGCACTCTGAGTTCAGAGACCCCAGAGTCCAGAGACCCCCAATTCTGCATAGATCACACCAAATAGCTGGGAGACCTCAAATCCAGAATACAGACCCCTAAATATACAGACACCTCATGATGTGAACACAGACCTACCAAGAGCCCAGAGACACTGTGATACAAACTCCCCAGGAACGCAAATCTCACACCCTGGGATGCAGACCCCCAAGCAGCTCAGAAACATTACATTCACCGATACTCAAAGAACTCAGACCTTACACACTAGAAAAAAAAAAAATCCCAACCCGTTTTAAAATCTCACACTCTGAAAAAATATTCCCCCCAAATCTCAGAGACCTCATCCACTGGATAAAAATAAAATCCCCCAACAATTCAAAGACCTCACATCCTAGATACAGACCACCCCCTCCGTAAAGAGCTCAGAGACCTCATATTGCAGACAGAGACCCCCATAAAGCTCAAAGCCTTCATATCCTGGACACAGAGCCACGAACAGGTCAGATCTCATACGCTGAGACACAGATGTCCCAATATACCAGAGAATTCATATTCTGGGCAAAAATTCCCCAAACAGCTCAGGGACCTCACTCCCTGGGATATAGACCCTGCCACAGAATTCAAAGTCCTCATACAGGGCACAGGGCCCATAACATCTTACATGCTACAAACTCTGGACAGAGACCCTCGAGCAGTTCAGAGAGCTTATTATGTTCTGAAGAAAACTGCAAAGAACTCAGGAAACTCATGCCCATGACATTTCCCAACTTCCTAGAATAGTGCCCAGCACACAACAGGCACTCATTAGGTGTTTGTTGAATGAAGGACTCCCTTGATGGAGCAATGACAGTTCTAAAAATGTGTCCTAAAGAAACCTACATGTGCACAGAGCTGTGTGCACAAGAATGAGAGGATCAACATATTTTATTAATATGTAATATTATGATTATTATCATTCTTATGCATTGATATGTTTTCCTTTCCCATGGGATGGGAACCTCATTCCCCTTGGAGTCTGCCCCATCTGTTTTTTCCCTTTTTTTTTTTTAAGTTCCAGGATACATGTGCAGAATATGCAGGTTTGCTATATAGGTATACATGTGCCATGGTGGTTTAATGCACCTATCAATCGGTCACCTAGGTTTTATGCCCCACATGCATTAGCTATTTGTCCTGATACTCTCCCTCCTCTCCTCCCGCCACAGGCCCTAGTGTATGTTGTCCCCCACCCTGTGTCCATGTGTTCTCATTGTTCAACTCCCACTTATGAGTGAGAACATGCGGTGTTTGATTTTCTGTTCCTGTGTTAGTTTGCTGAAGATGATGGCTTCCAGTTCCATCCATGTCCCTGCAAAGGACATGCTCTCGTTCCTTTTAGTGGCTGCATAGTATTCCGTGGTGTATATATACCACATTTTCTTTAATACCATTCAGGACATAAGCATGGGCAAAGATTTTATGATGAAATCACCAAAAGCAATTACAACAAAAGCTAAAATTGACAAATGGGATCTAATTAAACTAAAGAGCTTTTGCACAGCAAAAAGAAACTATCATCAGAGTGAACAGGCAACCTACACAATGGGAGAAAATTTTTGCAGTCTACCCATCTGACAAAGGTCTAATCTCCAGAATTTACAAAGAACTTAAAGAAATGTACAAGAAAAATACAAATAACTCCGTCAAAAAGTGGGCAAAAGATATGAACAGACACTTCTTCAAAGAAGACATTTATACAGCCAGCAAACATGAAAAAAAGCTCAACATCACTGATCATTAGAGAAATGCAAATCAAAACTGCAATGAGATACCATTTCATAAAAGTCAGAATGGCAATTATTAAAAAGTCAAGAAACTGCCAGGTGCAGTGGCTCATGCCTGTAATCCCAGCACTTTGGGAGGCCGAGGCCGGTGGATCACCTGAGGTCAAAAGTGCAAGACCAGCCTGGTCAATATGATGAAACCCCGTCTCTATTAAAAATAGAAAAATTAGCCTGGCGTGGTGGTGGGCACCTGTAGTCTTAGCTACTTGGGAGGCTGAGGCAAGAGAATCACTTAAACCTGGGAGGTGGAGGTTGCAGTGAGCCAAGACTGTGCCACTGCACTCCAGCCTGGGCAACAAGAGCGAAACTCCCACTCAAAATAAATAAATAAATAAAAAGTCAAGAAACAACAGCTGCTGGCAAAGCTGTGGAGAAATAGGAATGCTTTTACATTGTTGGTGGGAATGTAAATTAGTTCAACCACTGTGAAAGACAGTGTGGCGATTCCTCAAGGATCTAGAATCAGAAATGCCATTTGACTCAGCAATCCCATTACTGGGTATATACCCAAAGGAATAGAAATCATTCTATCATAAAGATATATGCATATGTATGTTCATTGTAGCACTCTTCACAATAGCAAAGACATGGAACCAACCCAAATGCCCATCAATGATAGACTAGGCCCTATCTGTCTATTTCTGTGGCCCCAGTGTAAGGCTTCCGTGTGAGGACAGGGCATTCACCACAAAGGTCTGAGGAAGAAAAAAGGGAATTGCACATCTTCTTCCCTCCCAAGTTCCCATTTGGGTGAGAAACACCCAGTCCTGTAGCCTCTAGAAAATGGTATACTTGGGATGCTGATGTAGTGGCCTTGTCTCCTCATCAGCGTCAGTGACAGAAGAAACTGAAGAGGGTACAGGTCCCCTGAGGAGGATGTTTTGGGACAGTTTGCCTCTCGAGGGGTCAGGCCAGGAAGGGACCAGGCATACATGGAAGCCCACATTCTGCACATTTGCAAAAAGCCAACTCCAAAGTTAGAGAGAACAGTTCGCACAAACCCACCCTTACTACTGACAGCAATTGTAAATGCAGGGGGTTCTCAAAACCACCCTCAGTTTTGATAATTTGCTAGAAGGACTTGCAGAACTCACTGAAAGCTGTTATACACAGTTCATTAAAGGAAAAAATACAGGTTAAAATTTAAATAAGCCAAGGGAAGAGACAAACAGGGGAGGATACAGGCGGGGGTGGCAGTGGGGGAGGAAACACAGATCTTCCAGTTGGCCTCTTCCCACAAAGTTAGGACAACACTACACTGCTGGCATTGATATGCATGGAGTGTTGCCAACCAGGGAAGCTCACCCAAGCCTTGGTGTTCAGAGTCTTTATTGTGGCTCCATCATGTATGGACATTTACTGCCCACATGGCTGATCTCAGTTTCCAGCCCTCAGGAGGTAAAACTGCATGACCCAAAGCCCCCATCCTACACACCATTGTTGGTGTGGCTCAGAGTCCCTACTATATATCACATAGTTACCATCTGGCTGGACCAAGTTCCCTATCCTAAATCACATTGTTGGTTTGGCTCAAAGCCCCTACCCTAAATCACATTGCTTCAATCTGGCTGGCCCAGGGCCCCTAAGCAAATAAAGACACTCCTATCAAGCATGACAGCTCAAGGGCTTACAGATTACCAACCGGAATCTGAGGGCAAAGGACAGACCTCTCTTTGAATAAGGTTAAATTCTTTACTATGTGACATTATACACTGTTATAATAATACACACATGGGGGGACCTCATGGAGAATTGTTAATCGTGAAGAATCACTAATATTCATTAACAGTTGACTGAGTGTCAGACACTGATCCAAACACTTTACATTAACTAACTCCTTAAATCCATAAAAATCTCTATGAGTGTAGATCTGTTAATATCCCATTTTGAAGACAAGGATACTGAGGTTTGGGAAGTTCATTAAGTTCTCCAGATTCCACAGGTGGTTGGTGGGGAAAGCATGGATCACCCACTGCATGTTGTGACCCTAGGGGTCCTCCCTTACACAACCTCTATTCCACTTTGGGTAATGGTACCAGGTATTCAAAAATGGCGCCCATATGCCCACACTTACACACGATGTCTCCAACATGTACGTTGGACATACATAGTAGTAATGCGTGATTAATAGGAATCTCATGGTAGAAATACCTGTTTAACTTCTTCACTGACAGAACCCAGAGAGTTTCCTTCACCCTCCTCTTCACTGGACACTCCCTTCCCTGACCACCAGGGAGGCCAAGCCCTTTAGCACAGCACTCAAGACTCAAGACTGGCCTGGTTTTCTGGTTACTCTCATTACTCTTCTCCTACATTCATTCACTCATTCAGTAAACTAATATTTATTGAGGAGCTACCACATGCCAAGCACTGCACTAAGACCTGGGGATACAACAATAAACAAAACAAAATTTCTGCTTCCACAGTGCTTATATTGTAGAAGAGGGGTCTGCAAAGTTTTTTTCTGTGAAGGACCAAATAGCAAATAGTTTAAGCTATGAGGACCACACTGTCTCTTTCACAACCACTCAACTCTGCTGTTGTATTGTGAAAGTCACCATGTACAATACGCAAAGGGATGAGTGTGGCTGTATTCTAATAAAACTTTATTTACACAATCAGACAGTGGGGCTGGTCATGGTGGCTTACACCCGTAATCCCAACACTTTGGGAGGCTGAAGCAGCTACATCACTTGAGGTCAGGAGTTCAAGACCAGCCTGGTCAACATGGCAAAGCCCTGTCTTTACTAAAAATACAAAAATTAGCCAGACATGACAGTGCTCAGGTGGGTGAGGCACAAGAATCACCTGAACCCAGGAGGCAGAGGTTGCAGTGAGCCGACATGACGCCACTGCACTCCAGCCTGGGTGACAGAGCAAAACTCCTTCTCAGAAAAAAAAATAAAAATAAAAATAAAACAGACAGTGGGCTGTGGTTTGCCAACCTGTTCTAGAAGCAGACATTAAATTAACATATAATAAATATATGCCAGGTGGTAATGAGTACTATGGAGATAAATTAAATGGGGTGAGGAGGCAGAGACTGATTGTGATGCTCAACTCTTTTCCAAAGAAGGTGTCAGAGAAGACCTCACCATGAAGAAGATATGGAAGAGAGAGACCCAAAGGAGATAAGGGAGTCAGCCATGTGGCTATCTATGGATAGAGTGTCTCAGGCAGGGGAAGCATCCAGGATATAAACCCTAAGGTCAGAGGGTTTATATCTCTATCATCATTTCTCTCTGTTCTCTGCTCAAATGACCCCTGGCAGTGAGGCCTTCCCCACTCACCATAAATATAATCCCTCCACCACCAGAATAGTCTTTCCCCTGACCTTGCCTTATTTTTATGTGTAGCACTTGCTACACTGTAATGTGCTATATATTCACCGATCAACTCTGATGAGGTTAGGAACTTTGTTGGTTTTGTTCTCGTTGTAGCCCTAGCACTTAGAGCAGCACTCGGGCACATAGCAAGTACTCAGAAAATTCCTGTTGTAGGATGGCTGGGAGCCAGAGCTATACATACGTATTAATCTGTTTTCATACTACTATAAAGAACTTTCCTGAGCCTGGGTAACTTATAAAGGAAAGAGATTTATTGACTCACAGTTCTGCATGGCTGGAGAGGCCTCAGGAAACTTACAATCATGGTGGAAGGGGAAGCAGACACCTTCTTCCCAAGGTAGCAAGAGGGAGAAGTGAGAGTACAGGAAAAAATGGTGACTTTCAAAACCATCGAATCTCATGAGAGTTCGTTCATTATCAAGAGAATAGCATGAGGGAAACTGCCCCCATGATCCAATCACTTCCAGTTGGCCTTAATTCACACGTGGGGATCATAATTCAAGATGAAGTTTGAGTGGGGACACAGAGCCAAACCATGTCAACACTCATTTCCAAGATGCACAGATATCCTCCAAGATGGGCATTTGAATGAGACTCAGAGAAGACAGGTGACTTGCCCAAGGTCACTACTATGGTTTGAGTATTTGTCCCCTCTAAAATTCATGTAAAAGTTTAATCCCCAATGTGGTAATGCCATGAGGTGGGGCCTTTGAGAGGTACTTGGGTCATGAGGGATTTGCTGTCATGGATTAATGGATTAATGGAGTAATGGGTTACTATGGGAGAGGGATTGGTGGCCCTATAAGAAGAGGAAGAAGCCAGGCATGGTGGCTCACAACTGTAATCCCAGCACTTTGGGAGACTGAGGTAGGCAGATCACCTGAGGTCTGGAGCTCAAGACCAGCCTAACCAACACAGAGAAATCCCATCTCTACTAAAAATACAAAATTAGCTGGGTGTGGTGGCACATGCCTGCAAACCCAGTTACTCAGGAGGCTGAGGCAGGAGAATCACTTGAACTCGGGAGTCAGAGGTTGTGGTGAGCCGAGATTGCACCATTGCACTCCAGCCTGGGCAACAAGAGTGAAACTCCATCCAAAAAAGAAGAGGAAGAAGAAGAAGAGGAGGGGAAGAAGAAGAAGAAGAGGAAGAAGAAGAGGAAGAAGAAGAAGAAGAAAAGAAGAAGAAGAAGAAGGAGGAGGAGGAGGAGGAGGAGGAGGAGGAGGAGGAGGAGAAGGAGAAGAAGAAGAAGAGGAAGAAGAAGAAGAAAGGAAGGAAGAAAGAAAGAAAGAAGGAAGAAGGAAGAAGGAAGGAAGAAGGAAGGAAGAAGGAAGAAGGAAGAAGAAGAAGAAAGGAGAAGGAGAGGAGGAGGAGGAGGAAGAGATATCTGAACTGTCACACTCAGCCCCTTTGCCATGTTATACCCTGCATCACCTGGGGACTCTCAGAGAATCCCCACCAGCAAGACCATCCTAACCAGATGTGCCCCCTCAACCTTGAACTTAGCCTCCAAAACTGTAAGAAATATATTCCTTTTCTTTATAAATTACCCAGTTTCAGGTATTCTGTTATAAGCAACAACAACAAAAAGTGGACTAAGACAGTCACACAACCAGGAATTGAGAACTCCAGTCTTTAAGATGAGGTTTGCAGGCTCCAAAGCCCACATGTCCTGGATTATTTGAGATGTCTCATTGGCTTGAGGGAAGATGGATCCAAACATCTGAGGACAAGATGAACAGAGGAACAGATGCTATGAGATGCAGAAGAAATTCCCTGCAATGAGATCACCACAAAGCACCTATGACAGCCATGTGACACCTGCCCACAACCCCAGGGGAGGCTGTGAAGGAAGTAGCCACCTAAACATCATGATGTGTAGATGAGTTCACAAAAAACCACATCACACAATTTTCAATTATTTCAGATGGAGACTAGAGTAGTATGTCAGGGGAGGGTTCATATCTGGAATATGATCTTTGATGAAGTTTCTCAGAAAGACCTCATGGAGAGAGAAATGAACTGTGGGCGAGGTGAGGTCGGTGAGTTTGTATCTACCAAGTGGCTTCTGTAGATGCCTTCACAATACACATTATAACCTGTTACAACACACACTCACTAAGGAGTAATGATAAGAATAATAGTAATAGCAGTAGTAGAGATACATTATAATACCTAGAATAGTAGAGATACATTAAAATACTAAGCATTTCCTCTATGCCAGATCCTATTTAAGAGCTTTATACTTTCCATGTGGTAACTCATTCAATCCCTTTCTACCAGGACTCTATATATCTTTCAATGTTACATTTTAAAAGCACTTTCTTCATGAAATCTGCCCTGACCATTGAATTTGAAAGAGGCCTCTTCTTCCAATGAAAATCTGTGACATTCCATGTGTATCCCTTGGAAGTTCTGAGTATTTCTTCATCTTGGTTATTGTTTGCATGGGCTTGCTTGCCTCCAAGATTATAAAAACATTTTTTCCCAAGACCTTGTCTCTTACATCATTTCAACCTTCACCAAGCTAGCATGGTGCCACATATGCTTGAAAGAGTCTAGGCTTGGCAACTTAGGAGCATTTGGCTGCTCCCCACATCTCAATTCCCTTTATCTGTCAAATGAAGAGAATAATAATACCAACCTGGTAGAGTTTTTGTAAAGAATAAATGAGATAATATATATTAAATGCTTCATGTAATGCCTAGTATATAATTAACACTCAATTAATATTAGCTATTATTTAATTATTTTTGTTATTGATTGTATATTCAAAATGATGAATAAATGGAAATAGTAGTACACATCAATGGACACAAAAACTTGAGTTCCTACTATGCACCAGAAACTTACCAGAATCCTCCCTATAACAGGCCAAGCATAATAATTATCATGACATTATAGTTACGGCTCAACAAAATTACATTCACCTAGTAAATGGTGTATGACTCCACAGCCTGTGTTTTCCACATTCATACACCACATAATTTATGCCTTGGCCTGACCTCAGAGAGACCAAAACCGTTTTCTTTTTTCTTTTCTTTTCTTTTCTTTTCTTTTCTTTTCTTTTCCTTTCTTTCTTCTCTCTCTCTCTCTCTCTATCCTTTTTTCTTTTTGACAGAGTCTCACTCTGTCACCCAGGCTGGAGTAGAGTGGCACCAACTCAGCTCACTTCAACCTCTGGTCTCCCAGGTTCAAGCCACTCTCCTGCCTCAGCCTCCAAAGTTTACAGGCGCATGCCACTGTGCCTGGCTACTTTTTGTATTTTTGGTAGAGACAGAGTGTCACCATGCTGGCCAGGCTGGTCTCAAACGCCTGACCTTAAGTGATCCGCCCACCTCGGCCTCCCAAAATGCTGGGATTACAGGCATGAGCCACCACACCCAGCCCCAAGAGTTTTTTCAACATACACCTAGGGAAACCACTGCCTCACTCCACCCTGTCTCCCTTGTGTGTTAAAATGAGTGTGTTGCATTCCAGAGAAACAGCCATGTTTACTTTGAACCCCACCACATCAGTGTACATTTAAGAATACTCCAGGGCATTTGTCAAAAATATAGATTCCTGGCATCAGCCTAGATTCTCAGGAGGAACCTACGAATTAACTTCTGTAATGAATATCCCAGGTGATTTAATGCAAACTGACCGCAAACCACTCAGTGAAATGATGCAGTGGGTGATTGGGTTATGTTTAGGTAATTCTCTGCCACAGCTTGTAAAGAGTTCCTGAAAGTGAGGCCAAATTCCGATTCAGTAAATTTAGAGTGGGGCCTGAGAATCTGCATGTCTAATAAGCTCCTGACTGATGCTAAGCTCATACTTTGAGGTGCTAGAATAAAGCATTTTGCCCAGGAATCCTGAGTCAACATTCTGGGGTTGCATTAGGGATAAGCTAGAAAGAATGCTGTAACAGACTTGTCATGTCCTCCAAGGGAATAGCCATGGAGGCTGCTGGCAGGAATGCCAGATGTTGGGCATTCTGCATCCCTCTATAAGCATGCCACTTACCCAGGACATATGAATCACTTCATCATAATGCAGAGTGTAATCTCTCCCATGCAAAGACAAAACAACCAACCCCCTTTCCTCCACCAGCACAAATCATGTTCTATCTTATCCATAGACAAATGGAGATTGCCTCACACAACTGTGTCCACTTCTTTTAGCCAATAGCAATGAGTAGTAGGAGCAATTGGTAAAGTTTGGAGGTACCACAATAGCTGAGAGATGATGCATCTATGACTTGGATTATAAACCAGATGTGCTTAAGAGTTGGAGCTGAATCTTTGAAACTATGTGGAGAATTAGACTGGAAGTGGGGACATACTGGATAGAGTGGAAAAAGAACCAGATTTCACAAAGTGAAGCAAAATTTTATTTTCACCACTTTGTCCAGGAGGAGGAGGAGAAGAAGGAAGACAAAGAAGAGGAAGAGAAGAAGGGGAAGGAGGAGGAAAGAAGGAGGAAGAAGGAGGAGGAGGAGGAAGAGGAAGAATAAGAAGGAGGAGGAGGAAGAGGAGGAAGAGGAGACATATTTGTTGTAAAAGAAGGAGGAGGAGGTGGAATAAGACTAATTAAAAACTCATCTAGGGTCAGGAAAGGTAGCTCACTCCTATAATCCCACCACCTTGGGAGGCCAAAGTGGTAGGATCACTTGAGGTTAGGAGTTCGAGACCAGCCTGGCCAACATGGTGAAACCCCATCTCTACTCAAAATACAAAAATTAGCCAGGCATGGTGGCAGGTGCCTGTAATCCCAGCTACCTGGGAGGCTGAGGCATGAGAATCACTTGAACCTGGGAGGCAGAGTGAGCTGAGATCGTGCCACTGCACTTCAGCCTGGGCAACAGAGTGAGACTCTGTCTCAAAAATTAAAACAAAACAAAACAAAAAGCCTCATCTAGGAGAGTATAACAATATGGTAGAATAGAAGCCTCCACCATTTATCCCTCCCCCTGACAGGAACACCAAAATTTAACAACTATCTGCACAAAGAAATGTACCATCACAAGAACCAAAAATCAGGTGGACCAATCACAGTACCTGGCTTTAACTTCATATTTCTGTAAGAGGCATTGAAGAAGGTAGGCTAGACAGTCTTGAATCCCTGACACCACTTGTCCTCCATCTTCCAGCAGCAGTCATGCTGTGTGAAGAGAGAATCTGTGAATTTGTTGGGGGAGAGTGCAGCAACTGGGAGACTTCACATTGAACTCAGTGCTACCCTGTCACAGTGGACAGAAAAGCCATGCTGGGCTCAGCCAGCACCCATGAATAGAGGGAGCCTTTGGGCCAGCCCTAGCCAGAGGGGAATCATCCACCTCAGTGGTCAAGACACTAGTTTCTTGGCAAGCCTCACTCCCATTGGTGAAAGTGCTCTGGGGTTCTAGGTAGACTTGAAAGGCAGTCTAGGACACAAGGACTGCAATTCCTAGGCAACTCCTAGTGCTAGGCTGGGCTTAGAGCCGGTGGATTAGGGTGGCATGTGACCTAGAGAAACATCAGCCAGGGCAGCTAAGGGAATGTTTGTGCTATCTCTCCTCCAACCCCAGGAAGTGCAGCTCACAGCAACAAAAATGACTCATTCCTTTGGCTTAAGGAGAGGAGAGCAAAGGGTAAAGAGGACTTTGTCTTACCTCTTGGATATCAACTTAGCCACAGTAGGATAGGGCTCCAGGCAGAGTTGTGAGGCCCCCATTCTAGGCCCTAGCATCTGGATGACATTTCTAGACACACCCTGAGCCAGAAGGGAACCTGCTGCCTTGAAGAGAAGGACCCAGCCCTGACAGGATTCATCACCTGCTGTCTAAAGAGCCTTTAGGTCCTGAATAACCAGCAGTGATACCCAGGTAGTACACAATGGGCCTTGGATGAGACTCTGAGACATGCTGGCTTCTGAGGTGACCCAGTATATTCACTGTTGTGGTGACTGATAAAAGACTCCTACTTGAGAAAAGCAGAGGGAAAAGTAAAGGGGACTTTGTCTTGCACCTTAGGTAGCAGCTCAGCCACATTAGGGTAGAGCAACAAGCAGTCTCTTGGGGTCCCTGAGTCTAGGCCTAGGCTCTTGGACAGCATTTCCAGATCTTGTCCTGGGCCAGAGGGGAGCCCACTGCCCTGAAAGTAAGTCTCAGGCCTGACAGAATTCACCAAAAGCCGACTGAAGAGCCCTTGGGCCTTGGGCTTTAGGTGACCATTGGCATGGTCTGGCAGAAACCACCATGGGCTAATGGTGTTGTAGCCACAGGGAGAGGTTCCTCTGCCTGTGGAAGGAGGAGGGAAGAGTGGGAAGGACTTTGTATTGTGGTTTAAGTGCCCCTTAGACACAATAGAATAGAACATCAAGTAAATTTCTAATGTTTTTTACTCTAATCCTTGGCGCTCAGATAGCATATCTGGACCCACCCAGGGCCAGGGGGAGCTCACCACCCTGAAGGAAAGAACAAAAATCTTGGCTGGCTTCACCATCTGCTGATCATAGAGCCCTAGGGCCTTGAGTAAACATGGTGGTAACCAGGTAGTGGTTATAGCAGGCCTTGGGTAAGATCCTATGCTGTGTTGGCTTCAAATCTGACCTAGTGCAGTCCCAGTGGTTGTGGTCACAGGGGTGCTTGCATCACCACACCCCAAGTACAGGTGGCTCGGCACAAAAAGAGAGACTCCATTTGTTTGGGAGATAGTAAAGCAAAAGAACAAGTAACTCTGCCTGGCAATCCACGGAATTCTTCTGGATTTTATCTAACACCACCAAAGTGGTATCTTTATGAGTTTGACAAACCCACAGTGTTATTAGGCTTGGGGCCCAAGTCCCTTTGAAAACTTGGAAAGCCTTCTCAAGAAGGATGGACACAAATAAGCCCAGATTGTGAAGACTACAATAAATATCTACCTCCTCAATGCCCAGACACAGACAAACTTCAACAAGCGTCAAGACCACAAAGGAAAACATGACCTCACCAAGTGAACTAAATAAAGTGCTAGGGACCGATCCTGGAGAAACAGAAATACGTGACCTCTCAGAGAATTTAAAATAGCTGTTTTGCGAAAACTCAAAGAAATTCAAGATAACACAAAAGGAATTCAAAATTCTATCAGATAAATTTAACAAAGGGTTTGAAATAATTAAAAACATCAAGGAGAAATTCTAGAGTTGAAAAATGCAATTGATATACCGAAGAATGCATCGGCGTTTCTTAACAGCAGAATTGATAAAGCAGAAGAAAGTATTAGTGAGCTTGAAGATAGAAGATAGTCTATTTCAAAATACACAGTCAGAAGAGACAAAAGAATTAAAAGAATGAATCACACCTAAGAGATCTAGAAAACAGCCTCAAGAGGGCAAATCTAACAGTTACTGTCCTTAAGGAAGAGATAGAGAAAGAGATGGGGTAGAAAGCATATTCAAAGGAATATCAGAGAACTTTCCAAACCTAGAGAAATATATTAACATTCAAGTACAAGAAAATTATAGAACACCAAGAAGATTTAACCCAAAGAAGACTACCTCAAGACATTTAATAATAAAACTCCCAAAGGTCAATGATAAAAAAAGGTATCTAAAAGCAGCAGGAGAAAAGACACAAATAACATACAATGGAGCTCCAGTACATCTGGAAGCAGACATTTTCAGTGGAAACCTTACAGGCCAAAAGAGAATGGCATAACATATGTAAAGTGCTGAAGGAAAAAACTTTTACCCTAGAATAGTATATCCAGCAAAAATGTCCTTCAAGTATGAAAGAAAAATAAAGACCTTCCCAGACAAACAAAAGCTGAGGAATTTCACAACACCGGGATTGTGCCTACAAGAAATGCTAAAGGGAGTTCTTTAATCTGAAGGAAAAGAATGTTAATGAACAAGAAGAAATCACCTGAAGGTACAAAACTCACTGGTAATAGTAAACATACAGAAAAAAATAGAATATTATAACACTGTAATTGTGGTGCATAAACTGCTCATATTGTAAGTAGAAACATTAAATTAACCAATCAAAAGTAATAACTACAACAACTTTTCAAGACATTGTCAGGACAGTAAGACATAAAGAGAAACAACAAAAAGTTTAAAAAGTAGGGGAACAAAGCTCAAGTGTAGAGTTTTTATTAGTTTTCTTTTTGCATGTTTTTAATGCAATCAGTGTTACGTTGTCATCCCATTTAAAATAATGGGTTATAACAGTATTTTCAAACCTCATGGTAACCTCAAATAAGAAAACATACAACAGATACACACACAAAAAAGCAACACATTAAATCATATCACCAGAGAAAATTACCTTCGCTAAAAGAAAGATAGGAAGGAAAGAAGAAAGAGAAAAACCACAAAATAATTAGTAAATAAATAATGAATAGGCAGGAGTAGGTCCGTACTTAACAACAGTAACATTGAATGTAAATGAACTAAACTCTCTGATCAAAAGACACAGAGTGGCTGAATGGAGAAAAAATAAGACCCAATGATCTGTTATCTACAAGAAACACACTTCACATATAAAGACACACAAACTGAAAATAGAGATGGAAAAAGATATTCCAGGCCAATGGAAATCAAAGAGAGCAGGGGTAGCTGTACTTATATCAGACAAAATAGATTTCAAGAGAAAAACTGTAAGAAGAGACAAAGAAGGTCATTGTATAATGATAAAGAGGACAATTCAACAAGAGGACATAACAATTTTAAAAATATATGTATCCAACATTGGAGCACCCAGATATATAAAGCAAATATTATTAGAGCTAAAGAAAGTGATAGACCTCAATACAATAGTAGCTGGAGACTTCAACACCCCACTTTCAGCATTGGACAGATTTCCAAGAGAGAAAATCAATGAAGAAACATTGGACTTAATCTGCCCTATAGACCAAATGGATCTAATAGATATTTACAGAACATTTCATCCAACAGCTGCAGAATACACATTATTTTCCTCAGGATAATGATCATTCTGAAGGATAGACCGTATGTTAGGTCACAGAACAAGTCTTAAAACATTCAAAAAATGGAAATAATATCAAGCACCTTCTCTGACAATGGAATAAAACTAGAAATCAATAACAAGAGAAATTTTGGAAACTATAGAAATACAAGGAAATTAAACAATATGCTCCTGAATGACCAGTGGGTCAATGAAGAAATTAAGAAGAAAATTTTCTTGAAACAGATGATAATGGAAACACAACACACCAAACCCTATGAGATATAGCAAAAGCAGTAGTAAGTGGGAAATTTATAGCCCTAAGTGTCTACATCAAAAAAGAAGAAAAGTTTCAAATAAATAATCTAATGATGCGTCTTACAGAACTAGAAAAACAAGTTAACCAAACTCAAAATTAGTAAAAGAAAAGAACGAATAAAGATCAGAGCAGAAACAAATGAATTTGAAATGAAGAAAGCATTAGAAAAGATCAAGGAAACAAAAAAATGGTTTTATAAAAAGACAAACAAAATTCATAAACCCTTAGCCAGATGATTGAAGAAAAAAACAGAGAAAACCCAAATAAATAAAAACAAAGGTGAAAAAAGAAATATTACAACTGATACCATGGAAATTCAAAGGATCATTAATGGCTACTATGAGCAACTATATGCCAATAAATTGGAAAATCTAGAGGAAATGGATAAATTCCTAGACACATAAAACCTATCAAGATTAAACCATGAAAAAAATCCAAAACCCAAACAGACCTGAGCAAAAAGAACAAAACTGGAGCAATGATATTACCTGACTTCAAATTATACTACAAAGCTATAGTAGCCTGGTACTGGCATAGAAACAGATGCACAGCCCAATATTCCATACAGAACCCAGAAACATATCCACACACCTACAACTAACTAATTTTTGGCAAAGGTGCCAAAAACATACATTGAGGAAAAGACAGTCTTCAATAAATGGTGCTGGGAAAAACTGGATATCCACAGGCAGAAGAATAGAACTAGACCCCTGTCTCTTGCCATATACAAAAATTAAATCAAAATAGATTAAAGATTTAAACCTAAGACCCCAAACTGTAAAAATACGACAAGAAAACATGGGGGAAAATCTCCAGGACATTGGTTTGGGCATAAATTTCTTGAGTAATATCCCACAAGCACAGGCAACCAAAGCAAAAATGGACAAATGGGATCACATCAAGTTAAACTTCTGCACAGCAAAGGAAATAACAAACAAAGTGAAGAGACAACCCACATAATGGGAGAAAATATTTGCAAACTACCCATCTGACAGGGGATTAATAACCAGAATATATAACAAGCTCAAACAAGTCTATAAAAAAAACTAATCCAATCAAAAATGTCAAAAGATTTTAATAGGCATTTCTCAAAAGAAGACATACAAATGGCAAGCAGGCATATGAAAAGGTGCTCAACATCATTGATCATCAGAGAACTGCAAATGAAAACTACAATTAAATAATCTCACCCCAGTTAAAATAGCTTATAGACAAAAGACAGGTAATAACAAACTCTGGCAAGGATGTAGAGCAAAGGGAACCTTTGTACACTGTTGGTGGGAATATAAACTAGTACAACCACTATGGAGAACAGTTTAGATGTTCCTGGAAAAACTAAACATAGAGCTACCATATGATTCAGCAATCCCACTGCTGGGTACATACCCGAAAGAAAGGAAATCAGTATATCAAAAAGATACCTGCATTCCTATGTTTGTTGCAGCACTGTTCACAGTAGACAAAATTTGGAACTAACTTAAGTGTCCCTCAACAGATGAATGGATAAAGAAAATGTAGTTCTACCCCAAATTATAAAAACCCTAGAAGAAAATCTAGGCAATACTATTGGGGACATAGATACAGGCAAAGATTTCATGGCAAAAACGTCAAAAGCTATTCCAACAAAAGCAAAAATTGACAAATGGGATCTAATTAAACTAAAGAGCTTCTGCACAGGAAAAGAAACTATCTTCAAAGTGAACAAACAGCCTACAGAATGGGAGAACATTTTTGCAATGTATCCATCTGACAAAGGGCTAATATCCAGATTCTACAGGGAACTTAAACAAATTTATAAGAAAAAACAAACAACCCCATTAAAGTGGGCAAAAGACATGAACAGTCACTTCTCAAAGGAAGACATTTATGTGTCCAACAAACATATGAAAAATGCTCAACATCATTGATCATTAGAGAAATGCAAATCAAAACCACAGTGAAGTACCATCTCATACCAGTCACAATGGAAATTATCAAAAATTCAAGAAACCAAAGATACTGGTGAGGCTGTAGAGAAATAAGAAGGCTTTTACACTGTTGGTGGGAATGTAAATTAGGTCAACCACTGTGAAAGATAGTGTGGCAATTTCTCAAAGATTTAGAACCAGAAATACCATTTGACCCAGCAATTCCATTACTGAGCATACACCCAAAGGAACGTAATTCATTCTATTATGATAATCTTTATAATATTACAATATTATAAAATACATGCACACATATGTTCATTGCAGCACTATTCAAAATAGCAAAGACATGGAATCAACCCAGATGCCCATCAATGACAGACTGGATAAAGAAAATGTACCATAGTGGCACCTATACACCATGGAATACTACACAGCCATAAAAAGGAACAAGATCATGTCCTTTGCAGGGACATGGATGGAGCTAGAAGCCATTTTCCTCAGCAAACTAACACAGGAACAGAAAACCAAATGCTGCATGTTCTCACTTATAAGTGGGAGCTGAACAATGAGAACACATGGACACAGGGAGGGGAACAACACACACCAGGGCCTGTAGGGGGTGGGGAGAGGGAGAGCATCAAGAAAAAGAGCTGAAGTATGCTGGACTTAATATCCAGGTGATGGGTTTATAGGTGCAGCAAACCACCATGGTACATGTTTACCTATGTAACAAACCTGCACATCCTGCACATGTATCCAAAAAATTAAAATTTAATTTATTTAGTTTTTTAAAAAAGAAAATGTAGTACTTATACACAGTGAAGTACTATTCAGCCATGAAAAAGAGTAAGATCCTGTCATTTGCAACAACATGGACTGAAATGGAGGTCATTATGTTAAGTGAAATAAGCCTGGCACAGAAAGACAAACATCGCATGTTCCCACTTATTTGTGGGATTTAAAAATCAAAACAATTGAACTCATGGACATAGAGAATAGGAAGATGGTTACCAGAGGCTGGGAAGGGTAGTGGGGGTTGGGGGAAAAATGAGGATGATTAAAGGGTACCAAGAAAACTAATTAGAAAGAGTAAGACCTACCAGCCAGGCTCAGTGGCTCACGCCTGTAATCCCAGCACTTTTGGAGGCTGAGGCAGGAGGATCACGAGGTCAGGGGTTCGAGACCAGCCTGACCAACATGGTGAAACCCCGTCTCTACTTAAAAATACAAAAATTAGCCGGGCATGATGACGTGCACCTGTAATCCCAGCTACTTGGGAGGCTGAGGCAGGAGAATTTCTTGAACCCAGGAGGCAGAGGTTGTGGTGAGCCAAGAGCACGCCATTGCACTCCCGCCTGGGCGACAGAGTGAGACTCCGTCTCAAAAAAACAAAAACAAAAACAAAAGAAAGAGTAAGACCTAGTATTTGATAGCACAACATGGAGACTACAGTCAAAATAATTTAATTGTATATTTTAAAAGATCTAAAAGAGTGTAACTAGATTGTTTGCAACACAAAAGACAAATGCTGCAGGAATGGATAGTTAATTTTCCATGATCTAATTATTACACATTGCATGTCTATGTGTAAAATATCTCTAGTACCTCATAAATATATACACCTACTATATATCCACAAAAAGTAAAAACCACACAGAAGAGAAATTTTTAAAACTCATCTATAATTCCACAATGTAATTCTGTTCATATTTTAGAATGAAATCCTTATGAGTACATCCTTGTGCACCTGTATTTTCTTAGAAGTGAAACTCTAAGTTAAAGTGCTATGTAATTTACATAATAACTATTTATACTTGGTTAACTGTCTGTGTCCTTAGCCCATTTTTCTATTCTTTATCTTCTTTTTTAATGAGGATGTATTATACATTAAGTATCTTTTAAAATACGTTCATTTTTAATTCATCTGGAATGTATTTTGGTATAGGCTATGAAAAACAATCTTAAAATGTTGCATTTATTATTTTTTTCTAAACAGTGAAACTGTTTTCCCATCAGCATTTATCAAATAATGAAAACTCCTACTTTAAAAACATTACACTGTTTAGTACTCATAATCCTGTGAGGTAAGTACTCTTATTAGCTCAGCTTTACAGATGAGAAAATGGAGGCATAGAGAGGGTGAATAGTTTGGTAAGGAGTGGAGTCAAACTTCTTTTTAGAAGCTGTCAATAAAACTTATTCCTATTAAATCAATGTTGAGAAAATCACTTTATTCTATCCCTCAATCAATTGATTTCCATGAAGGAGCTGGAGTGTTCTGTCTCCAGAGTTCCTACTTCCCTCAGGACAGCAATGCCAGCAGGCTGATACTGAATAGTTCCTCTTCTCTGAGAAGATATTTAAAACGTCCAATATACAATTTATCCAAAAGAATTATAAGAAAAAAGAAACTGGATTTTCTATCTTTCTCTGTACTTTTTCAACTAAAAACTTGTAAATCATATGAAAGAAAAATGAAGCAGAAAAATAGTAAAAATTTGTAAATGATGATATTCAATGCTACATGATTAAAAGCAGAATAAAACAATTGCATCTGCGGAAACAGAAGGGGTACAGTTATCTTTTAGAGTCTGCTGAGAAGACCTCTCTGACTCCTTCTATACTGTACTTATCCTATTACTATTTCTTCCTCGTGATTTATTTTTATATTATCTCAAACTTTTCTCAGCACTACTGCCCTGATCTAAAATTTTCAGTGATTCCTTATGGCAATGAGATAATGTCCAAACATCTTTAATTGTCCTTCAAGGCCATTCACGATGTAGCCCCAACGTGCCTTTCAATCAGATTCTGCATCCTTCTTCAGGAGCAGGACCTATGCCTGATGTTACTTTTTCTAAGAGGCACCTTTTTTTTATTCTTCTGTGTTTAATACCAAAAAGAGATCAAGAGAATTTTAGAACCTGGACCTTAAGGCTCATCTAGCCAAACCTGGACATTTTAAAGAAGAAACTGGCACCAGACAGTGTAACTTGCTCCAGATCATATAACAAGATAGAGGTCACGATGCAGACCCCTACTTTTACATAGTAACTATTTGTACTTGGCTGGATGTCCTGGAAGATTAATTTTTTTAAGACTAAACAATAACTATTTGTACTTGGTGAACTGTCTGTGTACCTTAGCCCATTTTTCTATTCCTTATCTTCTCTTTTATGAAGATGTATTATATATTATCTTTGAAGAGCTTTGGTTTTTCTTCCCTTGGATCAGCCACCTCCTGAACATTAAACTGTGCTTAGCAAATACTTGTTGGATATGTTGTGTAATTTGAGTGTATTTAATGCATTCTGTTGACTTGGCAGGAGTTGCATCTTTGTTGTGAATGACTGAAATGAGCCACATGCACATCGGTTGAGCAATTCCACAATTCCAAGACTGTAAAAACACGACAGAAGACTTGCTGGAGAGATCTGTGTATCATGGAGTCAGCTGTCCATGAACCATTAGAAGCCACAGGGAGGAAGGGACTCAACAGGAGAGCTGGTGCATTTCAGCCCCACAGAGCATGTCCCCTCAGCCCCCACTAGGAATGAGCTGAAGCCTTGTATGGGAAGGTCTGTCAGCAAAGGTTTCTCATTTTCACTGCCTGGTCCTGGTTATTATTAGACCAAATTAGAATCCCAAATCCTTAGAATTTGAAAAGACTTGAGAGATTCTTCTTTTTTAGGTGAGGAAACTAAGGTCCAACAATACAGGAACTGGTATACGGGATTCCTTCATGGAAAAAAAAAATAATCAAGAAACCACATGACTTACCTCAGCAGTGTTTTTTGTTTGTTTCATTTTGTCTTGATTTCGTTTTAGAGACAGGGTCTCACTGTTCACTCAGGATGGTATGTAGTGGTGTGATCATAGTTCACTGCAGCCTCAAACTCCCAGGCTCAAGCCATCTTCCCAGCTCAGCCTCCCAAGTAGCTGGGACCACAGGCAGATGCCACCAAGCCTGGCTAATTTTATTTTATTATTTTTTTTAGAGATGGGGTCTCGCCACATTGGCCAGGCTGATCTCAAACTCCTGAGCTCAAGCTATCCTCCTGCCTTGGCCTCCCAAAGTACTGAGATTACAGGCATGAACTACCATGCCCGACCTCAGTAGTGGTTTTTAAACTGTGTCCTACAAGAGTGTTCTGATCCCCCTTCAGTTTCTCCCAGGCCTATTGCCCACAGCTAGAGAGATTCTTTGTGGCTAGGACTGTATCTCCCCACCCTCCCATTTCCATATCAACCAGAGCAGCAGCTGGAGGTTCTCAACTAGATTTCATAAGGCAAAAAATCAAGACTCTGCAGTTAAAAACCATCATCTAGGTTTAGGACAAGGAATTCAGGTACTAGGAGATTAAAGGGAAACTCCACATCTCTCTCCCAGTCTCCTGTGGTCTATTATGTTAGGGGACCCCACATACACAAGCACAAATTTATGGTCCAGTCATCTTACAGGCATGGAATACCTTAGTTGGGGTGGGAGATGGGGAGGAATTATATCTTGTTGTTTTTAGTCTCCATGTCAATACTTCAACTTCCCTCCCTTTTTATCTGCTTCTCCTTCTTCATAGCTTTGCATGCCATTTGGTTTCTTAATGATGATCAGCATGTGCTCCCAAGACCACAAGCCCAAGTTTGATCCTAAATGTATCATCAATGTTGTCTAATTCCAAATTAAGTGATCTTGCCATTCTACCACTCACTGCCTATACTACCAAGGTATTTCAGGGAACTAACATTCATTGAGTGTCTACTTTGTACACTTAATCAAAGTCATTCCATTCTCACACCCACAACCCCTAAAATGGTAGGTATGATCACTATTCTCACTTTACAAAGGAAAAGGCTGACATTCAGAAAAGGCAAGCAATTTGCCCAAGAATACATGGTGGCCGTGTTAGACAATATATTTGTCCAAACAGAAAAGCCTTCAGAGTCACAGGAATCAAAATATGAAGGTAGGATGACATCTATTCCCCGCCCCCATCCCCACCACTGACTACCCAGCTCCAGGTGCATGGAGTATGCAGTCTTGGGTTCCTGCCAAAAACACCCCTTTTTCAGCCTTTTACAGAATGAGATCTCAAGTTACAACTGGAGGGGAAAGAGACACTGAATAACATGTTAGTCAGCAAAATCTAACGCCTGAACTCTTTTAGAGTTTATTCCCCTAAGTTACGCTGTGACATCAGGACCAGATACCCCATCCCCAGCATCCAGATGCCTGATGTCAAAGGCACCAACATTTTGAAGAAGAACAAAATGATCAGGGACTAGGTGCACCACTCTGATTGTTTGGGCTTTGGCCTACTCTTCGTTAAAACAAGAGTTTGGACTAGAATTTCCTTCAGCTCTCACATAGAATAATACCGCCACGCGTAGGGTGTCAGGAGGTAGATTCTGAAATCAGACAAGTCTATTTAGGAAACTTTGCTATCTTCTGGCTTCATGATTTAAGGGGAGTGACTTATTTTTTAAGCCTCTGTTTGTTCCTCTGTATAAGAGAGATTATGTGAAGTAATGCACACAGAGCAATGGCTAGCACGTAATAAGCATTTCAAAAATGTTAACCAATGTGCTTTTTCAATTAAAATTTAAGGAACACTCAAGGATACATTTACTCCAAAAAGTCTCTCCTGCTGGCTCGATATAGTAGAATTTTCCTTTCCTACCTGATTTCTAGCTTCACTAGTGGACCACAGTGCTTTGGTGCTGCCTCTGAGAGGCACAGAATAAATGTCATACTTGCCTGGCAATGACTCTCCCACTCGAAACAGTTAAACCCACTGCATATCTCAGTTAGATGAAGTTTCTGTAAACACTGCTCCCCTCACCCGGGAATGGTAGCTCATGACTGTAATCCCAATACTTTGGGAGGCCGAGGTGAGGGGAATCACTTGAGCCCAGGAGTTTGAGGCCAGCCTAAGCAACACAGTAAGACCCTGTTACTAAAAAAAAATAGGAAAAATTAGCTGGGCCTGGTGGCATGCACCTACAATCCCAGCTACTTGGGAGACTGAGCCCCAGGGAGGTCAAGATTGTGGTAAGCTATGATTGCACCACTACACTCCAGCAGGGTGACAGAGTGGCAGCCTGCCTCAAAAACAAAAAAGAAAAAAAAAAAAAACAACACTGGTCCCCTCATGGCACTCTTGCCTAAAATCTTTCAACCTTTTCTGTTTGGCTTTTGGAGCCTTTCACAGTCTGGCTTTTTCCTCTCTCTAAATCCTATCAATTGTGAAAGATCCTCTTAAAGGTCTTTTCAAGGTTTTATTGGACTTGTCTATGAATTCATACGATACTTAGCATCAATACCATAATTGCTGCCTTGTTCTTGGTCACCTTAAACAGAATAGTAGACAACTCCATGCTAGATATTGAAGATGTTTACAGATAGGCACAATCCTGTAAACCCATATACCCTTATACCAGCCAGTACAGAACTGAGCACATGGAAAATGGGCAATATAGATTTCATTGATCAACTGGTTGTTTTTCCATCTCTGGCCTCAGTGATTTCATCTGTAAAATGACAGGACTGTGAACAACATCTTCCTCCAGCCTTGATGCTCAATGGAGCTATAATTAAAAGCACCACATTTTTATCAAAAAAAGATAATAAACCTTAGTCATTAGTGTAAATTGAAAGGATCATGTTCTGAACTACAGCACTGTTGATTTCATAATATTTCTTATCCCTCTGGAAACTACAGAAACCTATAAGTTACTATTCCCTCTTCCACCAGAAGTAAGAAAAATCAGAACCACTGAGATGAAACATGACACCCCCGGCTGGGAAGGTAACCTCAGGAACTTTCTTCAGAATTCAGTACAAACATTTCAGATCTAATACTTTGCTAATGGGACACTATCGTTTTTCACACAATGAGTGATGTAATGATGAATTACAGCTGCAGGACTGACTGCCCTCTGCTCAAACCGTTTCAAAAGGAGTACTATGGGGACTCCTTCTGGTCACAATGTAGGATATTGAAATTCCTTCCTAGAGTTTGAGGATACCTGTTGAGACAGAGAGAAGGAGAGAGAGAGAGAGAGAGATGGAGAGAGAAGGAGAGAGGGAGAGAAAGAAAGAAGAAAGAAAGAAAGAAAGAAACAAAGAAAGAAAGGAAGGAAGGAAGGAAGGAAGGAAGAAAGAGAAAAAGGAAGGAAGGAAGGAAAGAGGAAAAAAGAAAGGAAAGGGAAAGAAAGAGGAATGGAGGCAGACACCTTCTATCTGCAGTGCCCCAAGCACGTATAAGTAGGTTGGACAGAGAGCAAGCATAAGTGTTCATAAAGGCTTGGCCACTCAGGGCAGAGAGAAGTGGACTGGTGATGGGGACAGAGGGCAGGATGCAGGAGGATGCAGGAGGATGCAGCAGGGCAAAGAAAATTAGCTTCTCCCTTTCTTAAATTTAGCCCCAAGAGGGTTCCACTAACTTAAACCTATTTCAGTCTTATGAGAAATTTCTATTTCATTCTAATCATGACAGAGCATCACACAGACCCAAACTGAGGGACTGCCTACAAAACACCTGAGCACTGGTTTTCAAAAATGTCAAGGTCATGGAAAACAAGAAAAGACTGAGGAGCTGTCACACACTGGAGACACGACATGACTAAGATGACAGATGCCGTGTGGAATTTTGGATGGATCCTGGAACAGAAAAAAGATTTAAGTGGAAAAACTGGTGAAATCTGAATAACTTTTATAGTTTGGTTAATAATATTGTATCAAGATTAATGCTTTACTTTTCATAAATATTTTGTGGTTATATAAGATAATGTTTCCTTCTAGACCCTCTCTTTCCTGCCAGCTTCTACATTCCTCTGAGGGCTCAACAGCGACTCTTAGAGTCCTCTAGCCGCAGTAACAGCAAATCAGTTCAGCACTCTGAAAGAATGAGACGTTTGGACTTGCATTTTCCAAATTATTGAAACAAACTTTTTTGGAAGGCACTATTTTTAGAAAAGTAGTATCTATTTCTCTGTCATCTTATAAAGAGCATGGAAATCACCAATAATTCTTCATTGTCCATAAATATTAGTATAAACATCTGCTTTTGGGCCAGGTGCAATGTCTCACATCTGTAATCCCAGCACTTTGGGAGGCTGAGGTGGAGGATCACTTAAGGCCAGGAGTTCAACACCAGTCTGGGCAACATAGTAAGAAAGACCCCCTCTCTGCAAAAAAAAAAAAAAAATTAAAAAAATTAGCCAGGAGTGGTAGCACATGCCTGTAGTCCCAGCTACTTGGGAAGCTGAGGCTGCAGTGAGTGATGATCACATCACCATACTCCAGCCTGACTGACACAGCAAAACTCTGTCTCTAAAAATTTATTAAATTAAATTTAAAACATCTGCTTTTGTACAAGATATAAATAAAAGAGCTCTTAGCCTGGTCTGTGGAGACCAGGTATTTTGGGTTTTTTAGTTTTTTTTTTTATTTTGGTTTTATTATTGTAGTACTGGGTATTTTGGTCCTGTTCTGTGGACATTTCACTGCCTCCTCTCCCCATTAGGCTACCCTAGGTCCTTCAGAAGGAGAAGAGAGTGCATCAACCAGGTAGCTTTGAGGAGGAATAGCAGCTGGGGGCAGTCTGGTACCTAAAGGCATCCTCACAAATCACCAGAGCACATATGAGTCCTTTACATCGGGGTCCCCAACTCCCGGGATCCCAGACTAGTACCAGTCTGTGGCCTGTTAGGAACTGGTCTGCACAGCAGGAGGTGAGCGGCAGGCAAGCAAGTATTACCACCTGAGCTCTGCCTCCTGTCAGATCAACGGAGGCATTAGTTTCTCATAAGAGCATGAACCCTATTGTGAACTGTGCATTGCGAGGGATCTAAGTTGCGTGCTCCTATGAGAATCTAAGTAATGCCTGATGATCTGAGGTGGAACAGTTTCAACCCAAAACCATCCTCCATTCTTGCCCCATACATGGAAAAATTGTCTTCCACAAAACCCATCCCTGGTGCTAAAAAGGTTGGGGACCCACTGCCTTACATCACCCTCTGGGTTTTCTGATGATGTCATCATCATCATCATCATCATCATCAGTGTTCTTGGTAGTGACTAGGGTCCACACTGCAAAGGGCACATTTTTGCCCAAAAAAGCCAGTGACAAAGCAGCACTGAGGGCCAAAAGTCTGTGATACAACAAGCACCAGCTGTCATCGCTGAGGCATCCTGATATGTTTGTGTGCCACTGAAAGTCAGGGATCAATGGAGCCAAGACTTCAATGGGTAAAATGACCAGAGCACCATGATCCCAGCAGGTTCTCTCATTGATGCTCATGGATACCACATGCATTCCTGCTCTGTGCCACACTCCTTCCTCAGACTTGGTAAATTTATGTATCTCCAAAAAGAAGGGCTGAATATTCAGTCTTGAGGATCACTTTCAGATCTAACATTCTAGGAGTCAATTCATTGAAATATTTATTTTATATAAAATCCTCCAATGCCATCAAAGAATAATTATCAACACCACATGGTGCAAATATCAGCTTTATCAATCAGGCACAATTCTTTCTTTGCAAAATAGTTCGTTCTGCCAGATCTCACAGGCCACACCCTGAAGAGCTTAACATTGGAAGAAAGTATCAATTTAAATCAACAGTATAAATGGCTCTCTGTGTACCAAACTATTGGGCGACCCCAAATTACGAGCTGTCAGCCTCAGGTGCCCATCTAGAGAAGGGGAGCTGGTGCTATTCAATGGGCCCCAGATGGAAATGTGCCTGAGCTGCAGACTTTGGGGGAGTACTTGAATAAATTCAGTGGATTTTTATCTTCCCCTTCATAGAAATCTTGACTTGCTTTGTCATTTTTCCGTGTGTAACCAAAGCCAGATGAAGAAATACAGACGCTCCACCATACAAGCTCTGCAACCTACACATCCAAATTGAGTGAAACCGAAGACTGCAGCTGCAGCCTCCAGGGAGCTGCAGGGAGAAGAAAACAAGCACAATCTCAGCAGACAAATTTGCTGGGGTCAGGGGCACGGGCTTGAGATAGGGGATCCCCAGCCCCCACCACACTATGAGACACAAAGTCCAGGAGATCTTGAAGCTGTGTTTCCCAGCACCACGCTGTTGACTCAACTCCTTTGCCCTGGCTGCAATGCCATCACATTACTAGCCCACATCCATGTGACACTGAGTCAGAGAGATGGAATGAAAAAGGTATGGGATCTGGATACAGACACACCTGGATTTATATTTTAACTCTGCCATGTATAAGCTGTTGCACTTTATGTGAGTTACTGAACAGCTCTCTGCCTCAACCTCCTCGTTAAAATGACGATGATAGTTCTACTCTGCCACAGGGTTATTGGGAGGATTAAAGATAAAGCACACAAAGCTCTCAATAACAGTGCGTAGGACATAGTCGTCATGGCAACCAATAAATGGTAGCTGTTTTTCTCTGTTCCGTGTGAAAAAAGCCAGACACAAAAGGTCACATATTGTATGATTTCATTTATATGAAATGTCCAGAACAGATAAAACCATAGAGACAGAAAGTAGATTAGTGGTTGCCAAGGGCTGCGGGGAGGAAGGAGTGGAGGGTGACTGCTAATGGATACAGGGTTTCTTTTAGGGGTGATGAAAATGTTCTAAAATTAGACAGTGGTGATGGCTGTGTAACATAGTGGGCATACAAAAATCACTGAATTGTACGAAGTATACAGCTGTAAATTTTATGGCGATGTGAATTATTTCTTAATCAAGTAAAATAATTAACAAGGTGCCTTTTGTGGTATGTGAATTACTTCTTAACTAGAATTTTTTAAAAATACATGACCTATTCATCAGTTTGTGAATGTGAATAGAAATAAATATTTCTAAAATGTGGATAACAGTAGTACCTGACTCACAGGGTTTTTGTGAAAATTTAATGAGTTGATTTTAAAAAAATATTTAGACTAATGCTGGCACACTATAAAAGCTCAATAAATGTCAGCTATAATTATTACTGCCATTGTCATTGTCATGATCATCATCATTTTCATCACAGGGAGCATAGTTTAATAGTCAAGATCAATGGGGTTTGAGTCAAACAGACCTGGTTTAAAATCTGACTCCATACTTGGTAGTATATATTATAATATTTAATGATACAGCTACTGGATTCAGACGATCTTCATCAAAATTCTCGCTCCACCATTTACCACTTGATTTTAGGCAAGTCTTCATCTTCAACCCCTCTGTGCCTCAGTTTCTTTATCAGTAAAATGGGGGTGATAATAGTTCATACCTAATGTCATGCCATGAAAATTAAATAATGTATCCATTAGGATGCTGACAGGGTTTGGCTCTGTGTCCCCACCCAAATCTTGTGTCAAATTGTAATTCCCAATATTAGGGGAGGGACCTGGTGGGAGGTGATTAGATCTTCAGGGCAGATTTCCCCCTTGCTGTTCTCGTGATAGTGAGTGAATTCTCATGAGATCTGATGGGTTAAAAGTGTGTAGTGCTTCCCCCTTTGCTCTCTTTTCCTTCTGCTCTGCCATGTGAAGAAGGTGCTTGCTTTTCCTTCACCTTCTGCCATGATTGTGAGGTTCCTGAGGCCTTCCCAACCATGCTTCCTGTCCAGCCTGTGGAATTGTGAGTTCATTTAACCTCTTTTCTTCATAAATTATCCAGTCTCAGGTAGTTCTTTATAGCAGTGTGAGAACAGACTAATACAGATGCTATTGGCTTCAGGTTTCAGAAACCTGGCTCAATTTGTCTGAAACCAAATAGGAAAGAAAAGAAGGCATAGGAAAGAGAATATAATTAACTGAGAAAACACAATACAAATCAAGAGGGGAAGAAGAAAGAAAACGAGAGAGAAAGACAGAGAGGGATTTAGAGAGATTTATTTTCAGTAGCCATTAGCTTTGGGATGCTTCCCAGAGACTTATCTGCCCAAATTTTCTTCCTGGGTTTTTTAAATTATTCTTATGTTTTTAGTATAAACTGCTTCAAACTCTTTTGGTAATAGGCTGGCACTGAATAAAGCAATACCACATTGCTTTATAGGCTTGTTGTTATCTCTGCTCTCTAGGAGTATAAATCTCATTGAGAAGACTGTGCAAATAATTTTAACAATGTAACACTTTTGCCCACTCAATGGTATCATTCAGAATGGCATTTTGCTGCTGCCACTTCTCCTCCTCCTCCTCCTCCTCCACCTCCTCCTCCTCCTCCTCCTTCTTTTTCTTCTTCTTCTTCTTTTTGCACCAGGGGCTTGCTCTGTCACCCAGGCTGGAGTGCTGTGGTATGATCATAGCTCACTGCAGCCTCAACCTCCTGGGCTCAAGGGATCAAGGGATTCTCCCACCTCAGCCTCCCAAGTAGCTGGGACTACACGCACATGCCACCAAGCCCAGCTGATTTTTCTATTTTTTGTAGAGATGGGATCTCACTATGCTGTCCAGGCTGGTCTGAAACTCCTGGCCTCAAGCCATCCTCCCACCTTGGCCTCTCAGAGTGCTGGGATTACAGGTGTGAGCCACCTCACCTAGGGTAGGATGGCATTTTGAATAGGCCAGTATGTGCTGGCATATGCCCTAAAAGGCTTGGTTTCCTTGAATTAATACAGCAGGAAGCCAGGAACCAAAGCTTTGAATCAAAGATGAAATTCCGCCTCTAGGCCTTTCATAACCTTGCATGGTTTCAAATTCCCCATCACCAAAACAGAAAATAAAAACAGAATGTACTCTCCGGATGGCCCTCAAAGTATGAAATAACATCTTATCACCCTACTTATGATTACAGAATCAAAGACTGGATGTGTCTTTAGGAAAGATGAACTTATTCTCCAGATATGCAGACAGAGACCTTGAAACTCAGCTAGGGCAGCCCTTCCCAAGGTCAGACCAGCTGGGTTCCAGCAGGGTTGAACCTACTTTCTAGCCTTGTGTTCTACTGTGATGTAAAACAGACTGATGAATTTGTTTCTCTTCGTCTCTTTCTGACCACCACAGCAACTGATTTCTGCATGAGAGAAGAATACACTTGCTGAGAGAAGAGGACCACCTGGAGATATGTACCAATTCGGTGTCCCAATGAGAAATGTGCAAACATCTGTATAGCTCTTAATGTAGAGATTGGTACTTATTTAACAACAGAAGTTCAAGTTTCTAATTGCTTTTCTTTTGGACTAATTTGATAAGGATCAGATTAGCAAATCAGGGTAAAGGTGAGATGGGGATGTAAATATTCATTGGCCTCTGACATTTCTAAGCAAGAAAGCCAAGGACTTCTACCAAGCCTGGAGATTGTTTTCCTTTTATATATATATATATTTTTTTTTTTTTATTGCATTTTAGGTTTTGGGGTACATGTGAAGAACATGCAAGATTGTTGCATAGGTACACACGTGGCAGTGTGATTTGCTGCTTTCCTCCCCTTCACCTATATCTGGCATTTCTCCCCATGCTATCTCTC
>CAUYLG010000121.1:0-56891 GCA_963573385.1 Cacajao melanocephalus | reverse complement strand
TATTGCCAGCTTCTTGGGTGGCTGTGGCAGTAAAATAACTTGAACCTGGGAGGTGGTTTTTGCAGTGAGCTTTTTGTGCCACTGCAGACACAGTGTGACTCTGTCTCAAAAAAAAAAAAAAAAAAAAAAGAAATTTCTCTTTGCATTGTGCAGGACATACAGAAGAATGTCGTCCTTACAGTGGATGTCCCTTAAATAGGGGCATGCTTTGACATGTGTCCAATATAATGGTAATCACCGTCAGGTTAAAATCTAACAGTGTCTACTGAGCTTTTAGGAAAATTGCCACTAGAAACTTGTCAGCTTTATATGGCTAGCATTAAGCACAGTGCAAAGGTGTTGAATAAACGTTTGCTGAGTAAATTGGTGGCTCAATGAAACTTAGTTTTGGTTGAGTTAAAGGAGATATTTCTCCAGTGAATATATGGGATTTTCTTCCCTATAGGACAGACAGCTCAAGCAGATCAATTAGTCAGGGTCATGACTTTCAACCTCACAATCTTGCCCCTCCTCCTATATTTCCTACATTGGTTAACTTTGCTCCTGTTTAGAAAATGCCCTCCCCACACATCTGCCTAGTAAATTCCTATTCCTATTTTGAAAGCTTTCTCAGACGTCTTCTCCTCTGAAAGCCTATCCCTGCCACAGCCTTGAGGATAACTGATCGCTTCCTCTTTTGTGCCCACACTGATACAAAGAACACAGTGCCTGGCAGATAGTGTTACCTCCATACATTTTGATTAATGAGCAGATGAATAAATGAATGGCCTGTAAGAATGCTGACAATTGAGGTAAATCAATCAACAGCAATTAGGTGCCTACTTGGTGCAAGGGATTGTGCCTCTGCCTTTTGTTAGAATCGCATATAACAATAAATGTCTTGAGACGGAGAGGTAAAGAATCTATAAAATGAAACTCCTTGTAGCTTTCGCTATGCCTCAATAATCCCCATAATCCCCTTGGATTGGCCCCAGTTATTAATATTCTCCAAAACTGAGGAACCAAAGGAAGCATTAATGCTAATATTATCCCTTAAATGTTACTCATTGCAAAGCGCTGTGTTCAACACCATCTCTGAAGGGCTTCCACTCATTCTCAAAAGAAGAAAAGAAAGCAGAAGCAACTGCCTTCCTCCTCTGAAATAGCATTTGTCATTTTCATAAGTGTCTTTGACTCATGCAGTTTGTCATTCAGGCACATATTTCCTCCTGGGTCTGTACTCTTTCCCTTTGAATGGGGAAGGATCATTCTGGCTAAAGGAGTCAAGTCTTTCAGGAGAGAGATCTAGTTTGAGGCAATGTCTTCCAAAGCAGAAGCATAAGAACTAGAGCTAAAAGCTTTGGTCATACGGAAATGTTAGAATGTCAAGAGGATTCCCACCATTTTCTAAATTCAGTAGGCGTCTGGATTTGTTAATATCCAACCCAGGCCCAAAAGTCATGGGAAAACAAGATTGTGGAACCCATTTGGCTGTTCTCTCTAGCCAGCATTTTATTTTCGTCACAAAAGTTTCAGGAACATTCAACTCGTGGATCATTCATGGCGTTGGTGAGGAAGTCTGTACCTTTGGACATGTATGTTTCAAATCCCTAATAAAATGTCTAGAAAGGTAAACAGAGAACTCTTTACCGTGGTTATCTTTGGAGAGACAAAAGAAATTAGAAGAGTTATAAAGAGGAATTTTTGCTATTTTCTCTAATGTTTCTGTATAGCTTGATTTTTTTGTACCATGAGTACATTAGAAATTTAAAAATAGTAATACATTTGTTAAAATGAGAACATAGGATGAGTTTGGGCCAGCTCTCTTATACTACTAATTTTCCCACCTTTGTCATGGAGCCTCTTGGTGCATGAATTCAGTCTCTTGTTCTTCAACATTTACCAGGTCACTCGGGAGGGATTCAAGGGCTCACAGGGAAGAGACGAGACTAAAACTGGTCCCAGCACTGGCTGAGCCATTTCTTTGCACAATCTCATTTTCATCCTCCTAAAATCCCCACGTAAGTACTAATGGCTACAGAAAGCTGAACATCCAAATCATATGACTGATTTTCAGATTTTCTTCCATCTATAAATGAGTTCTATACATGTCCTTCTATTTTGCAACCTGCTTTTTGCATTTACCTGTACATCGTAACCATCTTTTTAAGTAAATGAATTTCATTGCTGTGGTCATTCTTGATGGCTGCCTAGCATTTATTTATATGGATGTGCTGAAATCTACTCAGCCAAGTCCTTATCACATTTTGAAGAAAAGGAAATGAAGTTCAGAGAAGTTAGTGAGATACTCGGGGCCACATAGCAGGTGAGTAAGAGCAGGAATTAGAATCCTGGTCTGCCAGGGGTCTGGATCCCACTGTTACAGCTGTGCTCCACATTCTGTTCCAAGGACCCCTATCCTCCAGCTTCTCCTGGGAGCCCTGGCCAGTTGTTGGATCCATCCTGCCACCTCCTCCTATTCGTTCTTCCATCAGAAGCAGTCACTCTTTCCAGATGAGCAAAAAATGAAAATGCAAAGCTCATGCATTTTACTTTGCCTGTGGCTCCCCCAGTGTGACTGGCAACTTCTCACTGCCAGGTTATGGTAGAATTTAATCAGCAACGTTTTACTGCCAAATTACAAGGCTTATTCTCGGACTTCCTCATAGTCATCCACCTGTCTGCTCAATAATAAGTTCACTGAAGTCCAAAAAAATAAGACAAAGCACAACCGGAGAATAGAGGAGACATGGCCAGTATGAAAATGTCTGGGGGTTTTAGTCAAAGTGGTTCCAGAATGAGTCAGCAGGGAGATGTGGATGACAGGAAAACAGATTTCCACTTTTACAACATTGAAATAACTCAAGTGCCAGGAATAGGGAAAGTCATCATCCCCTTGAATGTAGGACTAGGACAAGTTCCTTAGCCTCTCTGAGCCTCCTTCTCATCTAGAGAATAGGAATCATGATAAAAGCATGCGTGTAAATTGCTTCAGGGTGCCTAACCCATAGCAAGCACTCCAAAAACAAAGCTAGTTTTATCACTCTCTCAATGATTCTAAAGCAAACACTATTATGTGCCTTACTTTACAAATTATGAAACTCAGGTGATGAAGCTAAGTGGCAGAAAATAGACTAAAACCAAGTCTACCCAATTTTGAAGTCCATTTTCATAACCACCAAGTTATTACTTCCTCCCTTGATAGAAAAATTAGAACAAGAAAATCTCTCATAATCTCGTGACCCTGAGATAAACACTTTTACTCTTTTAAACACTTTCAGATTTCTCTTCCATACTTAAATGAATACTATTATTCAAAATTGGAGATCTTACATTACATTCTATTTTATAACCTGGTTTTTACATTTACTATTACATTGTAACCATCTTTTTAGATCAATAAATGGTCACTCCCATAGCCATTCTTGATGGCCATTAGTTCACATGGATAAGCTGTAATCTGTTCAGTCAATTCTCTGTTACTGGACATCTGTTCACAACGTAATCAATACCGCAGTGAAAATTCTTGTTAAGTCTTTGTCTTAGCTATTATAGGTTAAGATGATGTAGATACATTGGAGCTTGTTCTAAACTAGCAATTGGGTGGATGATGAGAGTTTAAGACTCATTATATGAGAAAAGTTATGGAGAAACTGGCATCCTCCTCTCTGGAAAAGTGAGAGTCCATAGGCTGAAGTGGTGACATGACAGCGGCCCTGAAATGGACAGGAAGGTGTTGGTGACACAGTGACTAGACTTTTTCCAAAGGCTCTGAGCAAATAGGACTACAAGGCAGCAGGCTTCCGATGAAAAGCACTTTCTCACAGATTCAATTGTCAAAGGGCAGATTTATCTGCCTGAGAAGTGATAAACGCTCCAGGATACAAGAAACTCAATTATATGCTGACGTGTCCACTGTGCAGGTATGTTCAAGAAGAAAGCAATCAGTCTTAATTCTTACTATTGCCTGAATTTTAAGCACCTAAGCTCTATCTCTAACTTCCTGACTTGCAATGAAAGTTGGGAACCTGCTAAACACCAAGCACCTTCCAACATTATTTCGCTTCATTCATTTACAGACACTTTTATAAAGAACGTGGCACAAGAAGGTAACCTAACTTATTTCAATGAACACAGCTAGTAAGTCTTGAGAACATAAACCTGTATATTTCTGGCACCAAAGCCCATGCAGTTTGGTCCCGTAATGTAAAGCATGGATTTTAGAGGAGAACAGACTCAGGTCAATAGTAATCCTTCACTTGCTGGCTGGGTGACCTTGAGCAAGTGATTCAGGCTCTCTGAACCACAGTGTCTCATCAGTGGCTGCGGAATAATAACACTCCCTAGTATGGCTATGAAGGCTGAAGGAGCTGACTCATGTAAAATGCTCATTATAGTGCCTAGCACAGATGAAGCACTCAATAAATGTTAGGCAACATTAGCTGCTTGGCATGTGCTGAGAGATTTAGGAGAAGAAAATTGAGGGTTGCACACTTGGTACCATAATGTGTTCATCCTTCTCTAAAATGAGTTCATCTGTGTGTATCCATGAAGATTTTAAGTGCCCTAGCTTCCAGAATAAAAATCTTGAACATGGACTTACCCATGCCATTCATTTGTTCACGGCTGGGCACTGGGCTAAGTGCCATGACTATGAAATGAATAAGCAAGATAATGATGGTGTCTTCCCTCGTGGAGCTTCCAGCTTCCTGCAGAAGACAGATCTTAACACATGGCAATGATGAAGGATGGGAAGGCTACCATAGGTGAAAAGAGGGATGCTATTTGCAGGGCTCCTCACTTTGTCAAGGGGAGTCAAAGTAGGCTTCATAAGTAGGTGATATCTAAGCTAGGCCCTACAGGAAGAAGAGGTGGAACAGAGAACAAGGTGCTGGGTGAACAGAATTACTTAAGGATCAAGCACAAAAGGGAGAGAGGTCATGGAGCAAGTCTGGAAAGCTCATCAGGAGCCCCTTTTACAACAAGTACACTTTACTGTGAGGGGAATGGGGACTCATGGGGTAGTGGCTTAAGCAAAGAAGTAATATGAAGAGACAAGCATTTAGAGAGCTCACGTGGGTGTAAGAATGGATAAAGGGAGCAAGCTTGGAGGCAGAGGCTTCCGGAAAATAGTGGTAACCTCAAAAGGGGAGTGGCAATGGGACCCAGAAAGTGGTCAGATGGGGGAAACCATTAGGAGCAGTGTCGGCCAAGCGCATTCATTCTGGATGTAAACCTAGAGCACCTGCGTCAACAGGGTTTTCTGTCTGGGTTCTGTGAAGGGCTTAACATGGTAGCTTGTACTAGGGTTTTAGAAAGCCAAACAAAGAAAGATTTTGGTGTCAGACTTTTTCAACTCTCCTTCTCTGGTTCTGCGTGTTTAAATCAGAGAAATTAAGAAGATTCTTTGGTAAGCAAAGCAGAATGATTTCTAGCCTCTGGCTCCAAAGGTGTGCTTCTCCTGATCCCCAGCCTCGAGCCAACTGACAGGATGGAGAAGATGAGGGTGCTGGAAGAATCAGGAAAACCAGTTCTTAATAATAATAGGTCGCCTCTGTATAATAACAGCTTCTGGCTTACAGAGTACTTTCACAGACATTATCTCATTTGATTCTCACAGTAAATGGGACTGTGGGGAGGTCAGTGGGGAGAAATAGGGCAATTAGCATTAGCCCCACCCTTTCAAATATGAACACTTGTGGCTCAGAGAGAATAAGTGATTTGCCCAAGATTATAAAACTGGTGAGTAGTGGAGCTGGGAATGCAAGTTTTATGGCTCTCAGTTCAGTGCCTCAGCTCCCTGTGTTATAGCTACTCTGCAGGAATGAGAGTGGTTCATTACACCTACTGAGAAAGATAGCATACATGTACCCATTAACTCCTAAGAACAGAAAAGCCAAGGCTAGAAGAGGATCTCTGAGCAGATGAGGTTAAAAACAGGACAGTCTTGAATGGAGTGGGCAAAGGTTACTCATAAAAAGAGTGCACATACTCAATGCATGCCCACTCTGGGGTGCACTGAATGTACTAGAGGCAGAAAAACAATTACACTTGCCTGAATCCAAGGAGATCACATTAGATGAGGAGTGGAGTGGGGAAGGAAGAGGAGGCACTCCACATAAGAATCTGGGGGCCTCTGGTCGACGAGTCCTTCAGCCAAGTCTGAAGGCCCATCGAAAAGTCAGGAAGCAAAAACAAATTCCACAGCTTCACCAACTCTGAGTAGGACCATTCAGGTAAAGGGACTCACTCTGATGCCTGTTCATGTCATCAAAGAGTTGATCAGAAAAAAGACCTGAGACTGTCTGTCTGGACAATTCAGTGAAATCCTCAAAGTGAAAACCTGGCCCATGTGGCCCTGCTAAGACTAGGATCTAGCAGCCGTCCAGGAGGTTGTGAAAGGGTCTAGTTTCAGGAGCAGTTGAGCGCTGCCCTGCAGCCCTGTAGAACCACAGAAAGTAATTTTGTAGGAATGACCCACAAAGGCCAACCAAGAAGAAGGAAGAAGAAAACTGTTCCCAGAATCCTGCTGGAGACCTCTGTCAAAATGGCCCTGCCATCTACATCTTGAAAGGTGAGAATGAGGGTGCACAGACCCAAACCAAAGGCACTCTTGGTCCTTCCTGTACATCACTGTACCCCAGATTTTCTGCAAAGTCCTTTATGTTTAGCAACATTCCATTCTCACAACAACCCTACATTATGTTATGGAAACTGAGACCCAAAGTAGATGTGGTCTCTGCTTGGGGTCCCATGGGAAGTAAACTACAGAGCTGTGATTTCCCAGGAGGTCTCGAAATTCAGAGCCCATGTCCCTTCCACTCCTCACAAAGTCTTGTGAGTTTATGTGCTTGAAATAACATCGGAGGGAGAGAAGAGGAAGGGAGCATGGAGCACAGTGGAAATTGTGTCTTAAGCCACCACCCTGACTCACTCCCTTAATTCAGTAGGGAATGGCAGCTGAAGTGTCTGCCTTGAAAGAGTGGGGGTTTCTAGAATAGCAGTGCGTACGAAGGGGAATCTAGGCTGCCAGTGACTGAGGCATGATTCAGCATGGTGACTTCCAGATCAAAGAGGAAGCCTTAACCAACAGCAGCCCCAGATGCAAGAAGTACAGTGCCCATGCTATCTGACAATTCTGAGACCCACTGTGGCTCCCTGCTTCCATCTCCAGCCTTGTTTTAAACTAAGATGCAGGCTTGTTCTAGGATGCTGTATCAGGAACCCCACGTGGGCTTTGGCCTTTGCTCCTGACTTGCTCTCCATTGGGAATGTTCTTGCTTTCCTCTCTGCCTCTCTAACTCTGAGCCATATTTCAAAGATGACCCCCTCAAGTCTCTTTTGTTCGACCAGATTTGTTTAACCTAATCTGCTTACTCATGGACTCATCATATCATTCATTTAGCCAATATTTCCTAAGCACCTTCTATTCCTGGGTTCTGTGACAGATATTGGGATGCAGCGTTTAAAAGAAAGTTCAGCTCAATCCAGCAAGTGTTTATGATGGTCACCTGGTGTGTTGATCCCTGTTCTAGTCCCCACGAAGAAGGCAGAAGATCATCGTCCAGAGAAGACCTGACCTGCACCTACTCATCTCCTGTCCTCATTGCCACGTAGGAAAATGGAATACATGACAATAAAGGGGGAAAAGAGGAACAATAAAAGCTTGGAAGATGCTTCCCTGTTATAGAAATGTTTAACTTCTCTGGGATATGGCAGGATCAGAAAGGCTTCTAAAAGCAGGTTGCAATCTAGATGTGTTTGGAATGATGAGTGAGATGAATGAACAGCTAGAATCAAGAAACCTGGGTTCTGGTGCATACTCTGCCTCTGTGCTGACTTGGAGCAAGTCTTCTCATCTCTCTGGATCTCACGAGGGAGTTGGAATGGCACAATGGCCAAGGTCTCTCTTGCCTGAGCTCTGATCTTCACATTGATTGACTTCATATTAACTTCATATTGCTCATCTTGTATCTCCAGGCTTCCATTTCCTTGTCTGTAAAATGAAGATGCTAATAACCAAACCTTGAGACTCTAGAAGATTCAACAGGAGAATACGGAAATACTAACATGCTGAGCCCTGGGAAGGGATGCTCCTCTGCCTTCGTCGTGGAGACTAGAACAAGGATGGACACCCAGATGAGCATCATCAAGATGTGCTGGGTTGAGATGAGCTTTCCTTTTTACACACACAACACACACACTCACAGACATACAGTTATTATCCTCTCATCTCAGAATACTCTCCTCCTTCATTTCCATCAAAGCACTGAACTCTGTCTAAACCCTGCTCCACCAGCAGCACCAGCAAAATTGCTCCGAGGCCCCTCCCTCACTCTCCTTTCTGGGCTCTTACGTTGCATACATGCTGAGCACAAGGTTTTGGGGGAAGCCAGAGTTGAGATTAAATCCTTCCTAATGGTATGATTTAAACTCACTGGGCCTCAGTTTTCTCACCCATAAGGTAGTGGAAATAACATACCTACGTTATGGGATCCTTTTGAGAATTAAGTAAGACAATCCATGAAAAGTATGTGGCAGAGTGCCTACACACGGTAAGTGCCTGATACACATTAGTTGCTGCTATTCCTACTCTGTCAATCACTCGTAGTGTGAGTTTGACCAAGTGACTTCACCACTCCATGCTCCTATTTCTTAGGATTGCTATCAAAATTGGGTAAATTAAAGTATATAAAACAGTTCCTGGCATATATAAGCACTACAGTGTGACCTATAATTGTCATTATTTTTATTACTACCTTTTGTACCAAACTTACTTTTATACTCCTATTATTTCAAGAAGACCTTTTTATGTCATTGAATTTAGAACAATGGCTTCAAATTCTTAAACTCTCTTCCCAGGGAGAAGTAGAGTCTATATTCCCTCTCTTGAACCTGGGCAGGTTTATGATAGCTTTGACTAATAGAGTAGAACATAAATGACACTGTGTGACTTTAAAAGCTGGGTGATAGAAGGTCACGTTCTTCTGCTTTGTTTGCTGGAACACTTCCTTTCGGAACTCTAAACAACCGTGTGGGAAGTATGACCGTCTTGAAGCCACCACACTTGAAGAAAGCTCGAGCCACCTCTAAGGGCCATCTGCAGGTACCTAGTAGCCAGTTCCAATTGATTGCAGGCTTCCAGTTAACCTAGTTGAGGAATTCCACCCCTCAGTTATTTAAACAATCCCCAGCCATTCAACCCTTCCTAGCTGAGGCCCCAGAGAGCATGCAGCACAGACAGGCTATCCTTGTTGTGCTTTGTCCAAACCCATGGAATCCTGAAGAATCTGTGAGCATAATACATGGGTATTGTTTTATACCATTAAGGTTGGGGTGGTTTATTTTATAGCAACAAAGTGGTAAGCCCAAGATCTATTAGAGACTTCACCAAGATTTCTAGAGACCAGTTTGATATCTGTCCACGTTCCAGCTTTCTCAAGGACTTTCTCAGAGTCTCTCTTGTACTCTGTAGATGTCTCAGCCACACCCCTCACTACTTCATTTCTTAATGTTTTATGGGCATCCCAATGGGCTCCATGCCTGTTTGCGAAATCTTCATCTTTATTCAATGAGTTCTCAGGTCAGATCATGTTTTCTATTTTATAGATGCTAAAGCAGAGGCTAAGAAAATGAACCGACTTGTCCAATGTCATCCAGTTGTTTTGTAGGATGCCTGAACTTCCCTCCAGTGCTTTTTCTACTACAGTCTGTCACAAGCACAGGGATCAAAATCGTCAAATCTCTATATTCTGGGTCTGAATTGGGAAAAAAATCACCTGGAGCCAGAGGGATTACCAACTCCTTGAACAGCACTAAGCTTCACTTCTTTATAAGCCCTACAGAACTGTCACCCAGCCTGCCTCTGCAGAATCAACCTCTTAGTAGCTTAATCAGAATGACAGCCAAGCATTTGCTTCCGAATAAAATGCTGCAATCACTCTTAGGTAATATGGGTGCTTATGTGTGTATATGAAGCACTTTAGCTAATATTGCCTGTCACCACAGTACCTAGAAGTCCTAAGTCCTGTCCAGCCAGCCACTGTCCACCTCACTCTTTCCCATTCCCCAGGGCCAAAACACAATGAAGATTTGTAATTATGTACTAGTAAAACAGCACTTCAAACACACACACACACACACACACAATTCTTTTTAAAGTCCTTATTTGTAACACTGCCAATTTCCAGGGCATGAACACTTTCACCATGTTAATTTCATGTTAGCAACATGAGGAGTAGGGAAGATGTGAGCATAGTGGGCTCTTATGAACCAGTGAGTCAGTTTCAGTGCACCAATGAGCCTCACTTCTCACTCTGTTGAAACATAACCACAGAGTCAAGCTGCCACACTGGTTTTGTCTCTTTACTAGTTTGCCTTCTGCAATTTCTCCCCAAAGGCCAGTGTTCAGGGAATAATTTATTCTTAGTACATTGAAGGAGCCATTTTCAGCTAGAACACAACTTGCAAAAGATTAGGACATTTGGCTGGTTTAGTTATTGCTTGTTCATTCATGCACTATTTTTATGGGACTTAAAGCTTTTGATAATTAAAAAAAAAAAACTCTCATATTAGCAGAACTTAATACTCTGCATTTTGGTTTGGAAGCCTAGCGTCTACTCAGCGTTTGAGCCCCTGAGATGCACAGTTCTATCTGAAATCCCAGTGTAAAGAAATGTAGAATGATAAAATCCTTAGAAAAGTACCTACACTAATTCAGTATATACCTTGTGCCAGACATTGTTCTACATACTCATGGCAATACAACCATGATTAAAATAAAGTCTCTTGTATAGTGAACTTTGATTCCAGTGGAGGAGATAGTTGATAAACAAGTCAACAGGAAAATGAACAAGATAAAGTCATGTAGTGTCAAATGTTGAAAAAAGTCAAAAAGGGTGAGGTGATAGAGAAAGCGTGGTATGACTTTAGATTAGGTAGCCAAGGACAGCCTCTCTGAAAAGGTGACATCCAAGCTGAGACTTGAATGGCAAGGAGGAGTCAGCCATGCCAAGAGCAAGGGGAGGAAAGAGCTTGGTATGTTGAATGTGGTTTTGATTTGCATTTCTCTAATGACCAGTGATGAGCATTTTTTCATATGTTTGTTGGCCTCATAAATATCTTCTTTTGAAAAGTTTCTGTTCATATCCTTCACCCACTTTTGAATGGGTTTGTTGTTTTTTTTTTTTTTTTTGTAAATCTGTTTTATTCATGTTTAGATCATCACAGCTTAGTACAACATCTGAGACAAGAGTGGTACCCAATACAGCTTTACTGAATCATCAGTGTTACCTGGCTTTGTTAAATTCATGAGCTGGTCCTTGTTTTTTTGTTTATTTGTTCATTTCCATAAGCCAGATTGGGCAAGAATTACCATACCCACAGGTGGATGCTTGCATTTCATCCTGAGAGTATAATCACTTAATATAAATTTTGAACTCTCATTACATACAAAGGGCTCTAAAGGTTTGTGAGTCACAGATACCTTTGTGCACTAGAGAAACGGGAGTCACATCCACTGAGAGCCTGAGAGATTTAAAAACCCTGTAAGTAGAGGAAACTTCTTAATTCTGACCAAATTGGACTAATGGGGACCTGCCTTCTTACCTAACCAAAAAAAAAAAAAAAAAAAAGACAAAATATGAACAATAGTTTGGAAAACACCTGACATAAGGCAACAAAGGACAGTAACACATACCTGAGGCATGGTATGGAAATACAAAGAATATTGACCAAAGAGGCAAAGGTTGGGGTTCTAGCTCAGGAGAGTCCTATGACTGCTCCAGATGACCACCTCGAGAATTTTTCTAGGTCTCAGCACAGGGAGGGTGATCTAGGCAGAGCCCAGCTGGCAGGCTGAGTTGGGGAGATGAAGGTCAGTCCAGGTAGAACACTGTAGCAGGAGCTCACAGAACCCAGAACCAGACAGGAAAGAGCTGCACAAAGAACAGCAGAAGTCTGTACTACCTACCTATTAGAATAGCTAACATGGAAAAGACTGACCATGAATTGCAAAATAATTATGCAGAGTGAAAGAAGCCACATGCTAAAGAGTATATAATGGTTAGTTCTTTGTATACAAAATTCCAGGAAATGAAAACTAGTATCACAGCAACAGAAAGCAGATCATTGGTGCCTTGGGGACAAGGGACAGGATGGTTAACAGGGACAGTCTAGAAGAAGGGATTATAAAGGGGCACAAGAAAATTTTGGGAGTGATTGGCATGTTCATTATCTTAATTTCATAGATGTAGATATATGTCAAAACTTACCAAACTACACACTTTAAATATAAGCAACATATTATATGTCAATTATACCTAAATAGAGTTGTTTGTTTTAAGAAAACCTGGGATTAAAGATCACAGGAATATAGCTGTCAATTATAATAAAAGGTTCTTTTTTGTTTTTTGAGACAGAGTCTCTCTGTGTTGTGCATGCTGGAGTACAGTGGCATGACCTTGGCTCACTACAACCTCTGCCTCCCGGATTCAAATGATTCTCCTGCCTCAGCCTCCCCAGTACCTGGGATTACAGGCACATGCCACCATGCCCAGCTAATTTTTTGTGTTTTTAGTAGAGATAGGGTTTCACCGTGTTGGCCAGGCTGGTCTCGAACTCCAGACCTCAAGTGATCTGCCCTCCCAAAGTGCTGGAATTACAGGCTTGAGCCACTGCGCCTGGCCTATAATGAAATCTTCTTAGTCTTGTGTAAAATGGGCTTCTGTACTATCCCAGAAACAGTCACACTCAGGCATCTGCTGGGGCTTTCCCAGTGGTGATTGGTGTGGAAAAAAAAGAGTATCCATTGATATTAATTGAGGAAGAAAAAGATCTGGGTTCTAGCTCAGACTATCCTTTTACACACTGTGTCACTTCCTGTAGAACTGTCCCAAAACATGATTGGGAAGGAACCAAGCTCTTATTTTTAAAAGCAAGAAGAAATAATGGAGAGCACAAGTCTGCAAACCAGACACACCTGGATTTGTTTTCCTACCTCATCCCTGAAGAGCAACACTCATAGATGAATGCAGGAAGCCCAAGTGTATGGTGATAAATTTTTACACACTGAAATTCTCTCCTGAGCTGCCAACATCCAGATCAAAAATCAGAACACTATCAGGCCCCCCCAGGAGCACCCTCTCATGCTCCATTTCAATCACTACATACATCAAACAAACCTCAGTTCAAATTCTACCTCTACCACTCATTGGCCATGTGACTTTCAGCACATTTTCTCTTTCATAAAGTGGAGTTCATAATGCCAATTTGTCAGATTTTATTTCCTAAAGAATCAAATAAAATGGCAAGTTTAAATCACCTACCACAATGTCTAACACGTCAGTGGGTTTCATATACAGGCGTTCCCTTCCCAAAGAGAAGTTTGGAAGGACAAGACTCCAACAGGCAGGAGACAGTAGAGGACTCAGAGGGTCCCAAGTTGCATCAGGGGCACACTTGTGGATGAGTCACTTTGCCATCCTGGGTTCCAACTCCAATCCCATCAAACGAAGGCCCCATAAACACTGGATTCAATATGGTACTCCTTAAGGACACCTTGCCAGGGATACAAGGATGAATAAGACATGGCCCTCACCCTTTGAAGAGTTTGGAAGTCAGACCTCTCTAGTTCTGATCAGCTGTGAGTGTGAACTTCAGTTTCTGTGAAATTGTGTAAATATATGTAAGTGTACAAATGGGGAGATCAGTGCCATCTTTCAGGATGGGTCATCATAAGTACAAGAAAGCTTTTACAATCAGCATCTTGCCTTACACTCCCAAATCAGAATCTCTAGGGTTAGGCCCCAGAAATGTGTATGCATTGCTAATTTCCAGGTGATTCGGATGCAAGTGGTCTACACAGAGCACCTGAGAACCTGCAGTGAAGGAGCTAGGATGATGAAAGTTGTACTGAGCCCAGCACATACATTGCCAAGTTAACCATTACTAATAAATCTCTAAGGCCAATTTGCTTCCTCTTCACGTGCCTCTTTTCCCTAAGACATACCAAAAATATACTCTCCTTAATTAAGAATATCCAGTTACTTGAGCTCCAATCAAGTCATTTCTTTCAAACCAGGATCTCAGCTCCCCATTCCTACTGAACACCAGCTATCAGGAATGATTTGCCTCTTTTTCAGCAGCAACTGATCATGACATGACAAGCCTGTCCTGGGGCTTCCTTTGAATAAACAGCCCACAGCACTGAGAACAAACCGTTCTGTCAACCAGCAAGCTGCTAGCGCAGACAACTCTGTACACCTGTTGTCACAAGTGCTAATAATAAGTGACACTCATCACTGAAGATGTCTGTTAACAGCCTTCCCAAAAGAATGGACAGTTGCATCCAATTTCTAGCCTTGAATTATACAAAATAAAGAATGACCATTAATAATTATAATAATAACAATAGCCAGCATTCACAAGGCATGGATCACATGCCCAGATACTTCTGGACCCTTTTAATGTGTTATTTCACTTACTCCCTGGTATTGATTGAATTACTGATTTCAGTTCTTCATCTTTCATTTTTCCCTTTTTTACACCCTTTGCATGTGACTTGCAGTTGTCTCTAAAGGTAGGCGGTATTTCCCCACTTCTTTCCTCAGACAAACCTAGACTACATCAGCTAACCACAGATCTGTGAGTAAGCATAAGTGGTAAGTGGTTCAAATTAGTGGATAGGAAGCCACTTATATGGTGACTCGTTACATAGCAACAGCTGACCAACTCTATCTCCTAGAAAAGTGATTGGCAAACCAAGGTCTGGGCCTAGGTTCTGTTTTTGTAAAGAAAGTTTTATTGGAACAAAAGAAAATAATTCATGTACTTACATATCATCTATGATTACTTTCTTGCTGTAACAGCAGACTTGAGAAGTTGTCACAAAGACTGCATGATTTACAAAGCATAAATATTTACTATCTGGCCCTTTACAGGAAAAAAAAAAAAAAAAACCAAACTGCTGGTTACTTCCCTAGAAAAACGTTTCTCAAACATTAGCTTGCATCAGAATCACCTGGAGGACTTATTACACAGATGGAGCTGAGCCCTAGACTCAGAATTCTGATTCGGTAGGTCTGGAGTGGGACTCAAGAATTGCACTTCTAATAAAATTTCCATGTAGATGCCCATGCGCTGGTCTGAAGACCACACTTTAAGAACTACTCCCCTAGAACAATGGTTCTCAACTCTGGCTATATATTAGAATCACCTGGAGAGCTCTCATGTTGAACCCTGAGGTATAGCAGTAATTGTTAAAAAGCTTCTAGGGATTTCTAGTTTGCAGCTTGGATTTAGAACACTACTCAGGAGCAACCCTTTTAGTCATTGAAGTATTGGTTGAGCACCACGAACAAGCAACTGTCCTGAAAACAGTTTTGAGGACACAGTACTGAACCTGAAGGAACTCCTAGTCTGAGGAGCAGATACACAGCTAAATAGCAAAAGGTAAGCTATGTGCACGCTGAGGGTGAGCATTCGATGAGAGAGACGCCCCGGGGATGAGCTGTCAGGCAAGGCTGGGAGAAGGGTAGGGGAGGTCACCTGGGGGAGGTGACACCTGAAGCAAATTTTGAAGAGAGAAATGTAATACACATTTCACCAATAAGGAATGTGGACCCAAAATTTTAGGTCGCTTGGCTAGAATCACATTCTAGTATGTGGCAGGTCAGGACCAGGATCCAAATGCAGCTCTTGAAACATTTCCCTCCCACCTAGATGCCTGTTTATGTCTGTCCCTCTGCATGACAGATTAATGGAGGCTTCTATTCCGGACTCCAGTCCCATACACGAATGTAATGACATCTACAAAATAAGTACCTTCTAAAATTGTTGTTGTTAAATAATGGATCTAATTGAATCATGGTTTGAAGGCACATCAGGGTCTTCGGGTGTCTCAAGGACATCTATTCAAGCAGCAGTCATCCAAATATTCTAGGTACGTCAGAATCCTCACTTGTCTGGTTGAAGATTGTTTTGTACATTTCTGGTTGAAGATTGTTTTGTACATTACAGAGAGACAAGAAGATATCATTTGCCTCTTCATGGAAGTATACACCACCACCTGATGTAATCTTCTTGCCTGAAAATCAACCTTAAATTCGATCAAGGATCTAAGTACCATTTACCAGAAAAACAGTGAACCACAGAGAGGCAATCTGAGAAATCCAGATAGAATGAATCACTCATTTCAGAACAAACAATTCAGCTTCTTCAGTAAATTTAAATTGTGAAGGAAAGGTTATTATGAGCTAAATTGTGTCCCCTCTTTACAATTTAGATGTTGAAGCCCTAACCCCCACTACTTCAGAATATGACTGTATTTGGAGATAAGGCCTTTAAAGCGGTAAATAAGTAAAAATGAGATCAGGTAAGCGGGCTCTATCCAATATGACTGGTGTCCTTATAAAAAGAGGAGATTAGGATATGGATATGCAGAGACAAAGGATCACATGAAGGCATATGGAGAAGATGGTCACCCACAAGCCAAGGAAAGAGGCCTCAGAAGAAACCAACACTTCCAACACCTTCATCTCACACTTCCAGCTTCCAGAACTGTGCGAAAATACATTTCTGTTGTGTGAGCCCTCCAGTCTATGATATTTTATTATGGCGGCCTTGGCATACTAATATGACATCCCTTATTTTTAGAGCTGATGCTTTGGGCATTATTCAACAAACCTTTGAAAACAGCCTCCAGCAACTTCCATCAGCTAGTCTGGTCTTTGGTTCCAACTTCTGGCATTACGTAATAGAAAGTCTTATCCTTCTTTGGATAAGACTTTGAACCCTTTATGTGAGGGAAGCTGCCTGCTATTCACAAGTCTTCCCTTTTCTACCCTAAACACCTCAGTTCTCTCACTTGTTCCCAGGCCGAGGCTTCCAGACTCTCCCCAGGCATGGTGTTCTTCTCCCATCTGGAGAAGGCCTACGCCCCTGGAGGCCTGCCTTGCTCAGGGCTTCTGAATTCGCTGTTCCCTTTGCCAGAGACCATCCTGGCCTCGGATATCTGCTGGGCCCATTGCTTTGCTTTGTTTGGGTCTCTGCTCAAAGGTGACTTCATCAGAGAAGTATCCCTGGCCTTTTCATTCTTCACTCCTTTTCTTTGCTTCTTCTCTTTCTATAGCACATATTAGACATTTATACAAATCTTTATGGGTTGCCTGTCTCCATCCAATAAACTGCAAGTTCCCTGGGGACAGGTACTCTGTGTTCATCCCTGCTGCATCCTGACGGGGCCTGCTGTTCTGCAGGGGCTCAACCTGTATTTCTTGGATGAGTGAGTAAATGATAGCTGGTTTTATAGTGGGGCATTCTAGTTCCAAGTCACAGCAAATATCTTTGCTTATGTTCCCCCTCTTCCCTTTAAAAAGGCTCAGCAACAAGCCTAAAAGTAGCAGAAGGAAGCTTTGTTAGCGGTTGCCCAGCACCCTCAGCACCAGCCCCTCCAGAATCGCCAGCCCGCTCTGGCTGCAGCTGGACAGCCCGGAGACATTTCGCGGCCATCTGTAGACCACCGGGCCCAAGGCAGCCAGCTGCGGAGACAGCAGGAGGCCTTGGGGCCACGTGCTTCAGGCAGGCGTGCACCCACCCCAAGCACATTCGACTTTCTCCTCATCAGACGGCTCCTTTGCAACTGCCCGTGTGTACTTTGGCTTCCAAAGCCTCTGTTTACAAATCTGGGTCAAGGAAGGACAGGAATTCCGACAACACACGATTCACAGAAGCCAGCCCGCGGCCTCCATTCTCGTTTTCCCTTGTAAGAAGGCTGTGTGGAGCAGCGTTGAGTCACTGTATTTGGAAGCCTCCCAGAGCCAGTTGATATCCAGCTGTCATCTGTATTTACCGTCATTGCGACTTGGAGAAAACAGTACCATCTCTGTGAGCCTCCGTTTCCACACTCCTTAAAAAGAAGGCAATGATACAACCTTAACAGAATCAGAACTCATGTGTGAAGAAAGTAGCACATGGAACTCATTTAGTAATTTGATATTATTATTTACATTCCCAAGTAATATTCTAGTGTGTCCCAACTCAGGCAGAATCCTGGAGTCGTCCTTGATCCCATTTTCTCCCAAAGACAATCGGCCACTGTTCTACTTCTTAATTTATCACGAATTCATCTACTTATTCCTCTTTCTGTGAAGGTCTTCACTGGCTGTTCCTAGCACAGACTCAGGAGTTGTCCCCTGTGAGTTTAGTCATGTCTCCGCCACTTCTGGCTGGGCGATGTTGAGCATGTTATTTATCTTCCGTGTGACTTGGTTTTTTAACCTGTAAAATGGAATCACAGGAGTAGGTGTGGAGTCAACACTGCTGATTCCTGACTAAAAGTCTCTCCGAACACTCTTCTCCATTGCTACTGCTTGTACGCAAGCTGGGAAGCCAAGTATTAGAGTTCCTAGCCTCTCTGTAGCCAGGGGTGTGCTGTACTCATCCTGGCCCAAGATACAAGCAGAATTCTGCCGATAAGTGCTATCAAAGCTTGAAGCTTAGGTTATAATATCCATGGGAAATGCTTAGGGAAAGGCCTGGCTCATAGAACAGAGATGCCTGTGGAATGAATGTAGCAAGGTAGAGACCAGGGAGGAAACAGATTTAAGCAAGAGGAATGAGGTGAGGACCAGGTGATAGGAGAAGATTTCAGGGAGGTGGATAGTGCTGGCAGGGAGGATAGGACCTGGCCAGGGCCTGAACGTCCCCACCTAACACTGCTTTAAGACAATCTCAGAAGTCGCCTGTCCCTTGAAGGGAGCTAGTTAAAGAGTCAGTACAAGGGACCCATCATTCATCACTGGACTGTTAAGTGCTTACGAATTGGTCTTGGCGCGCATTCCAGTCACCATAAGTGTGAACGGTGTCTTTCATCTCACAGTGTCTGGCAGCTTTCTCACCAGACAGGGCAAAGCTTTGCGGGAAACCCCAGGACATAGGGTTGTGCACAGCAAGGTCCCCTGGGGTGCTCTGCGGGGGCAATGATAGTCACAGCCCCACTTGGGGGAACACTCATGTATGCCCTGTCCCAGCTGAAGAGCTGCTACACCATGTCCAGGCCCTCAGAGGCATAAAGGTCACCGAGATATGTTAGGAAAAATTCCGGTGAAAAGATCTGTCTGTAATAATCACAGAAACTGCTCCTTGCTTTCCTGAATCTGGGTGGATCCCTTCCACCTACCCAGCCACCCCGTGGTAGAACTGCTAATATTGGGGAAGAAGCCAGAAAACAAACCGAGAGAAAATATTCCCCCAAAAGAGTGGCTCTTAGGTATCCCAATGAGGTGACCAATTGCTGTCCAGAAAGTATGTCCAGATTCTGACTCCAAGCAGGAGCGGTGCTAGCCCCAGCTTGGAGACTGATCAAATACGTAAAAGGTTATATTATGCTAGGCACTCAGTAGCCCTTTTGAAAACATGTTTTAAATATCTTCAGTGTCTAGTTTCTCACAGGCTTAACCTGAAACACAACCACAGAAATGTTCTTTCCAAAATGCAAATCAGACTCTGTCACTTTCCTGCTCAGAGACTTTGGTGGCTCTGCCTTAACCATGAAATTGAAGCTCAGCCTGGCAGATACATCCACTGTTTCCTCTTTCTTATTTCTCTTTATATGCTGGATGTCTCAAACTCACTGGTATTCCCCAGACACACAGTGATACTCATCCCTGCTTGACTCTGCACATCATTGCATTCATTCAATAACTTATTCATTCACTGAATGAACATATATTAAGCACTTACTGCATTCCTGTATGTTACTCTCTAAGATAAAGGATGAACAAGAAAAACTGCCTGTCCTCAAAGAACATGTCATCAGGAGTACCCATGCCTGTCAGGACATCAGAATCACCCACAGGGATGCTCAAGAGCACAGAGGTTTGAGCTTCATCCTAGTATCTCAGAATGGAAAGAGAGAGAAAGAAAACAGCCAGCAAAAGCATCATAAGAGAACAGGGGGAGCTGATTACAAATTTCTCCTTTTACCTTCCTGACAACCAATTGGGTGAACGAGCTAGGCTGTAGAGCCAAAAAGACTGATTCAAAACTCAGGCATTTTTATATTCTGGCTTGCTGAGGCCTTTCACCTTTGCATCTGTGGCTGGGTGAAATTATTACTAGTTCTCCCTTTTACTTTCAAAAGTGCCCTATTTTGGATGATAAGTTCTATAAGCACCTTATTCTATAATCAGCTTTCCCCTTTCCTACTCGTGAGCACTGAGGGGAAATGGCTGAAACTTTCTGAGCCTCAGTTTCATGGTCTGTATCACAGAGTGAGCCATACCTACTTGAGAAGGTGTGAGAATGAAATGAAGTGATACCTGTCAAGTCCCTGGCACAGTAGATGTTTAATTTATGGAAGCTGTTATTTTTTCGCCTTGTAGAAAGTGGTTCTCATCTGCTCTGCATTGTTCATTATCAAATGAAACGAGACCTCGACGACGAGAACATTCAGATGAAACACAGAGCATTTATATTGGTGGAGAGGATGGCCTGAGTCATCAAGACATTGCTCGGGTAGTCGCTGGCCGGGATGACAAGCCTGTTTAAGTATCTCCGTTACAATATTTAAACTTCAGCTCAACAGCCTAGAAAGCTTCACTTTACTACCCTCCTTCTTGGTTTCAATTTCTCATAGTGTTAGGTAAAATGCCAGCAATGGATCCAGAAGGAGGGAACTGCAGCCTATTTTGATGTCCAGGGTGAGGCCGAGGAGAGAGACTGACACATTATCTGTCTCGCTGACTGTCCACTCACCGCACCACAGGGGTGACTCATCAGATGGCCTGTCTGAACAGTGATTCTGCCGGTGATTCATCGTTGTCCCCCAGAAAGCCCCCTTCTTAACGTCCTCTTTCTGAGCTCTTCAATTAGCATTTGAGGTCCAAGGAGATTTAGAGGGAAGGGAGGGTAGAAAAATCTGCCAGCTGGACCGAGTGTGGCTTCCTTCAGTGGCAGTGGGACACAGGGAGGGAGAAGAGGAAGTGCTGGGTGCAGCTTGCTCCCAGAGTGAGAACTTGGAAACAGCCAGAGGAAAAAAATATATATATAATAAATGGTGAATATTTATAATATTGCAGAGGTCCTTAGGGGTGAAGGAATCTCATCAAGGACAGGAAAAAGGGTGAAAACTTTATAGAAAACAGAAATCTTTTTGGATGGTGTTGCATGAAGGTTGCTATGTGAATGGATTGTTTAAAAGTCTAAGGTATATCAAACTGAAGATAAAGTGGATCAACGTAAAGAGAATATGTGCAGAGTCTGGGATAGAAGGAAGACTAAGGCAGGAGTTATCCAGTGCTATTCTAGAAAGACAGTTACCGAGGCTGGTAGATATTCAAATCTCTAGAAGTATCCCTAAGTTCTCTACTATGCGCCTAAGAGTGGTTAGTTTTCACGAAGTGTGATAGGTAAAATTATTAATGTACATACACATAAAGAAAAATTCTTTTACAAGTAATCTGTGCCTCATACTATTTGTACATCAAACCAAGATTATCACATATATTTTTCTTTGAGCACAATTAAGTAAAAATATGCAAACTTTTTCTTTCTCCAGACATGCCAAGCTTCAGCTGAAACTCAGGCCTCATGCAGTTCTCTTTGCTTAGAATGTTCTCTGCCCAACCTCCACCTGCCCCACTTCTTATCATACAGGTGTCAGGTCAAATGCCTTCTTCTCAGCGAAGACTTCCCTGGCCACCTTGTCAAACATAAATGTCATCTGGTTATCCTCTCTCCAGCCTGTGGTCTATTTTTTCTAAAGACCTTTCCAGGATCTCATCCATATCTTGGTTTACTTGTTTGTAACCTCTCTCTCTCCTCCAGAATGTAAGCCTCAAGAGAGCAGGAACTCCTCCTTGACATTATTCCTGGCTCAATCCTCAGCGTCTAGCCTGCTTCTTGCCATATCATAGATGCTTAATACATATTTGTTGAATAAAGACCTGTTAAAGTGAATTCTGGACTGAATAATGCCATTCTTGCTTGGGGAAAAAAAGTGTGGAGTTGTAGCTAGGACATGGAGAATTGTGTGTCATCCTGGACATGGCCATAGGAAGGTGTAAAATGTTTGGTAATAATTATACTTTTTCCCCCCTCAAATGAGCCATAGACCTGAGACTTAGGTAGGGATGAACTGTTTTTCTGTGCTGGTAAATATGGATTAGAGCACATGGCTTAGAAATGCGTCTGAAACAGGTTTCCCACTCCTGCCTCTTTGGTTAGAGATGACTTACTCAGTTACAGCTAGAAAACTGCAAACTTTTCCGTTTCCTTTCCTCCCTCTTCCTCTTTCTCACCCCTCCTATCACCCTGACTCGGGGCAAAAGCTATCCCACTAGGCTGACCTTATGGAAGATGTTGAAGCCGAGTGAACACCTGTGACTCTGAAAGCCATTCTTTCATGGGGAAGAGCAAATCAGGATACAAGCTTCCTCCCCAATTCTCCTGAGAATACAGGAATTTCTGTATGGAAGTGGGCAAATGCAGGAATGAGTGGAAGTAAAATGGGTTTCCCTAGAGTAAGTATCATGGTCATGAACGTGTCATAGGTAAAAAGGGAAGTCAAGGTCCACTGTAAACCACTGTGAGCTCCTAGAGATGAGGGATTATGTCTTCAACCACTATTTAGAGACAACTGATCCTAGCATGTATCTTTGTGCCTGGCATACAGTAGTGGTCTATCAGTGTGTGGATAACAATGTGCTCTGAAGAAATGGAAGACTGTATGAATGACTGACTAGATTAGTGACTGAGTGAATAAAATATGCCTTATACATCTGTCTCTTACAAATCTAGTAAATGTGAGTCTAATCTTAAACCCTGCTCACCTTAGAATATAGAAGAAAAAATATATTTTTTAGACACACAAGACTGAGAACAAGAACCTGGACAGACTTGACCTCACTAACTTCTGGCCATGTTGTAAACCCTCTTGGGACACCTGATAGCCCCAAAGAATCTGGGGATCTGTAAGTAGTTCACATCATCCGTGATGAATCAATAAGCCATCTCTGCCTGCATTCAGTCTCTCGGGGAGAGCTTCTTAACTTAGGTCCATGAACTCTGCAAGGATCAGAAAGCAGATGCCTGGAGGTCTGTGATGAATGAGAAAAAAATATGGCTTGATTTTCACGAACCTCTAAGTGAAATTTAATATTTCTATCACTTGTGTATGTAGACAGACACAGTTTTTCAGCAATAGCTGTGATTTTTGTCATCCACAGAAATGACAGATAATTTCATAGCATACGTCAGCTGTGGCAGAGATCATAAAATATTGCCCTCATGTCTATTTCAAAGTTACATTAGTTACTGGGCTTCTGATAGATCTTCTTTGATGCCCTTACATAACATACAGAGTACTTGTGGTAGTGAGGCCTCTAAGATGCCCTTCAGTGACTAAGCCTTCTGGTTTTCACAATCCGTAGTCAGCTCTCCCTTGAGGGTGAGCTGGACCTAGTGACCTACTTCTCATGGATGGAATATGGCAAAGGTGAGGAGGTGTCACATCCACGATGAGGTTATAAAAGATTACAACTTCGGTCTTGCTCACACTCACTTTCCCTCTTACCTCCTCACTCTGACAGAGCCAGATGCCATGTTAGGAGCTGTCCGCAGAGAGGCCCACGTGGTGAGAAACTGAGCGCAGCTTCTGGCCAAGAATCAGTGAGGAAATGAGGCCCTCAGTTAGACATCTCGTGAGAAACCCAATTCTGCCCACAAGTCTGTGAGTGAGCTTGGAAGCAGACTCATGCCCAGGCCATCTCGAGATGACTACAGCTCTGGCAGACACCTGAATTGCAGCCTGAGGAGAGACCTGGAGCAGGAGGACCCAGTTAAGCCATGCCCAAGCCCTTGACCTGCAGAGACTGGGAGATAATAAATGCCTGTGGCTCTAAGATGCTGTTTGTTGCTCAGCAATGGAGGATAACTAATATAGTTTTGTGTGTATGTGTGTGTGTGTGTGTGTGTGTGTGCGTGTGTGTGTGCTATTTCGTTAACAGTTTTTGCTATAATTTCCTTTGAAATCCCATGTATCTTTATTTAATGCATTTAAAATCATTAATCTGAGGAGGAATCATAGGCTTCACCCATCTGCCATGGAGGTCTATGCCACCCAGAAGATTGCCTGCCCCAGACTCTGTTTTGAAGAAGACATGGGTTCCTGGAAGAGGGATTATATGTATATAGTATATATATATGGTGCGTGGTGTGGTGTGTGTGTGTGTGTGTGTGTGTGTGTGTACATACCACATTTTCCTCACTTTGGAGGTGGTGAAGTGGAGTTTGGTCCAGCTGATGGGGCCCCTGAGGTTGGAGCGGTAGATTCTCATCCAAACAGCAAGAGACATCAAAGGGAAAGAAGAAAGCAGAGATCCTGTGTGGCAAGTTTGAGCCCAAAGTCTGAAGAGTGACAGAGAAATGGGGCAGATAGAAATGACAGGGTTAGAGCCAGGAATGTCAGAGTTTGGGGAAAGACAAGCAACCTGAGCCACAGCAGAACAGGGGTCCTGAGAAAATGCTGTGTCTGCAAGTGATTTGGCCTCATTCAATTAAAAGGATAGATCAGCAAAGAGAATGTAATCTCCCATCCCATTCAGAGCAGAAACCCCATGCTGTGTGACAGGCATGTAGGCCTGCTTTCTTGCATCTGTTACAAAGCCTGCCCTCTCACCTAAATGGTAAGCTTCTTGGGGGCAAGGCTTATGCGTCCTTGTTTCCTTTTAATTCCAGAGATCTACTGCAGCATGTATGTCCACATATCAAATATCTGCTCAGAAACAGTGGTGGGCCTGGGAATCAGAGTTGAACTAGGTTCAGTCTGTCTTGAGTTGATCATGGTCTAAAAAGGGAGACAGATCAATACAGGCATTGACATTAAAGAGCTTCAGTTAAAATGTGAACTGCATTTCTCAGCAGGTTTGGAGTCTCTCCAACCCTTGACTTTACATCTGTTAAAGAAAGGTAGTAACACTCAGCTTGCTGGTTTGTGGAACATTAAATGAAATAATATATTTCACGAACCTTGCATAAGACCTGACATAGGGCAGACATCTGTACCTTGCTTCTGATTCTCACACCATTTCCAGTCTTCTGATCACAAGTGTTTATGTGAGATCAAATTCCTGTGCAAAAGCTGTGGCAGACTTCCAGAGACAAGTCCTTTTCCCAACAAGCTTTCCTTTTCACTGCAAGATAACATTCACCCACGTGCCATCTTCTGTGAGCTCTTGGAAGCAGAGACCATGTGGAACTCATTTCTGCAACCCCAGCAAGTAGAAAAGTGCTGCATCAAAGTGGGGGCTGTTCAGCACATGTTACATGAATGACTAGGATGATAAATAATAAATCACAGTAATCTCTCCAAAATCGAGTGCAATAATGCCATGCAAGAAAGGTCATCATGAGCTGGAGGACAGGGGCCTTGACCTGGCTTTTTAAAATGTGGAGGACTTGGATGAGTGGAGGAGAACTGGGGTAGAGAAAGGAGGGACACAGTGATGGCCCACAATCACCTCGGGAGAGGAAGGAAAAATACTGAAGAGGAGATGCGTAAAAAAGCTACAATGGCCTCTGCCAAGTTTCATTTTAAAAGAGAAAAGATCAGAATTAACTGTGGCAAATGTCAACATCTGTTAAATACAAGTGGTAGGTGCAAGGGTGATTAGTATATTCCCTACGCTTCTTGCTATGTTGAAACTATTTCATGACAAGAGAGGAAAAAAACATTTTAGGTGGGAAGAATGCCAGAGGCAGGTGCAGAGAAGTCAGTAGACACGTGGCAAATATAGAACAGGAAGCCCTGAGGTAGACTTCTTAACTCAGGTCCCACAGGCCACATCCCAAGCGAGGGGCAGGGGAGCAAGTCTGGTGCTGTCCTTGGTCCTGAAGCAAAACCACACCCTTGGGCATTGCTATTTCTAGTTACTCTAAAGCAGTGGGTTCCTGCCTAATCCCCCCCAGTGCTTAAAGGTTTCCTTAGTATTCCGTAACTTAATTTTTTAAAATTTATTTTAAGTTTAGGCACACAAGTGCAGGTAACATAGGTAAACTTGTGTTGTGGGTGTTTGTTGCACAGATTATTTAATTGCCCAGGAATTAGGCCTGGTACTGTTAGTTGTTATTTTTGTGTGTGATTTATTATTTATCTGTGATTTATTATTTATCATCCGAGTCATTTATTCAACCTATACTGAACATCCCCTACTTTGATGCAGCACTCTTCTACTTTCTGGGGTTGTAAAAATGGCAAAAATTAAGCCAACCTGTTTGTTGCTTTTCCTGATCCTCTCCTTCCTCCCACCCTCCACCCTCTGAAAGACCCCAGTGTGTGTTGCCCCCTCTACGTGTCCATGTGTCTTCATCACTTAGCTCCCACTTATAAGTGAGAACATGCGGTATTTGGTTTTCTGTTCTGCATTACTTTGCTAAGAGTAATGGCCTCCAGCTCCATCCATGTCCCTGCAAAAGACATAACCTTGCTCTTTTTATGGCTGTATAATATTCCATGGTATATATATACCACATTTTCTTTATCTAATCTTTATTTAGGTTGATTCCATGTCTTTGCTATTGTGAATTGTGCTGCAGTAAACATTCAAGTGCATGTGTCTTTATAATAGAATAATTTACATTCCTTTGGATATATACCCAGTAAAGAGGTTGCTTAATTCAATGGTATTCCTGTCCTTACGTCTTTGAGGAATCAACACACTGTCTTCCACAATGGCTGAACTAATTGACACTCCCACCAACTGTATATGTGTTCCCTTTTCTCCACAACCTTGCCAGCATCTGTTACTCTTTAACTTTTTAATAGTAGCGATTTTGACTGGTGTTAGATGGTATCTCATTGTGGTTTTAATTTGCATTTCTCTAAGGGTCACTGATGTTGAGCTTTTTTTCATATGCTTGTTGGCTGCATGTATGTCTTCTTTTGCAAAGTGTCAGTTTATGTCCTTTGCCAAATTTTTATGGGGTTGTTTGGGGTTTTTTCTTGTAAATTTAAGTTTCTTATATATTCTGGATATTAGACCTTTGTCAGATGCATAGTTTGCAAAATTTTTTCCCCATTCTGTAGGTTGTCTGTTTATTCTGTTGATAGTTTCTTTCACTGTGCAGAAACTCTTTAATTTGTCAGTTTTTGCTTTTATGTAACTGAATATTTTGAAGTCCAATTTTACCCAGCTACTATCACTGAAAAAGAAATAAAAATTTTTAGCAACAGAACACGGGGTTTTTTCCCAACCTGATAGTAGTATGTATCTATTATCTATCAAGCTCGTGTATGTGCTGGACACTGTGATAAGCAGTTGTTATATATTGTCTCATATTGCTACAATTATCTTCATTTTATAGATGAAGAAAGAGGCACAGAATGATTGAGGTCACAGAACTCATAAGTGGCAGAGTTGAAATTAAAAGAGGTCACATAATTACATATCCCAGGAATCAGCTAATCACTCCCTGGCGTAGGCAAATAAGGCCTTAACTAGGTAAAGGAAATAACCCTGTGAAGTCACTGTCTTGTTTTTCCATCTACACAGGCAAGATTGTGGATGTCAAAAATGGCAGTGTATGTAAAAGTACCTCATAAATTATTAAGTCCTCTGCTAATGTTGGCAGCTCCCTCCGCTCTCTGTCATTGATAGAGATGGTTATAGTGGCAATCATAAGTTTTCAGCAGATGCCAACAACATAAACTAGATTCTATTTCCGTGGCTCAAGGAGGTAAGCCAAGACAATAATAATAATAATAATAATAATAATAATAATAAGTAAAAGAAAGAAGGAAAGAAATAGAAAAAGACCCTTTTTCTAGATGGGACAGACTTGATTTATGCCCTTTATTTTAACATGTAGTAGCAAGGTGACTGTGGGAAAGTCATTTGATCACTTGCCAACCTCAGTTTCCTCTGCTAAGAAGGGGTTGTGTCAATCCATAAGGATAAAAGAGATCATGTGTGATAAGGCAGCCTAGGAAAGACTATGGGAGTGCTGCTGATGGTGATGGCAGCTACTACTTATTGATTGATGGATTGATTGCCTTCTGCCTCGTGCCAGCCACTGTGCTTAGGCACTTTATGCACATTGCTCCAATCCTCATGCTCATTCTAGAAAGTTTCTATTCTATTGCTGTCTCCATTTCAAAGATAACAAAACTGAGGCTCAGGGAACCCTTAATAACTCTCAGCTAAATCATAACGAAATTTGACTCATGTATTCAGATGGCACTTGGGAGGCTGGATGGTAAGGGCTGGTAGATAAGAAGTGGCCCTGCCCTACGTTTTCCAGCACCTAGGCGGGTACTTCCAACAACAGGTCCCATTTCAAGACGGTACTTGAGAAGAGAAAATCTCCCAGGCTGCCACCCAGCTTACCAAAGTGCCAAATTCCAAGCACAGTGGAACCCAGTCCAGCTCCCCAGATGCTCAGAAGGCAGTTGCCTCAGGTCCCCCCCTATGTCTCCCTTTCTCTAGTCTCTGAATCAAAGAAAAGTGTGTCCTCCAGGCAGCAAAAACCAGTGCAAGGGAACTTGCTCCCTCCTCCCTGCTGAGGAGGCAGGGGAGAGGACAGAGGAAATTGTGCCAAAGGTCACAGTGTTCTGGGTCAGCATGTCCCAGCTTTGAAGTCAGAGCTGCCAGCAACCAGGCAAGAAAAATGCTGTGGGCTGCTCCATCTATCAGGCTTCGGTCAAGCCCTGGCTGGGCCTCGGTCTGCACAGCAGCTGCACACTTCAGGGAGGGCCACCCACACCAGAGACACCCCCTGGTAGCCACAGCAGCACCCTTAGGAACCTGTGACTACAGAAATAGCCAAGCCACAGAGCACACAACAGCTTCACAGGTGTGCCCAGGTCCCTTGCCCTCTTGCTTCCAGCACCAAACTCCCTCGGGGAGAGTAAGTATTTCTGCCTTCCCCAAGTTGTCTTCCTTTCTCTCGCTGTACTTACAACTTCTCCTTAATTTGTTCAATCTTGACCCCCACAAAAAGAAATGTTTAAGTTAATTGTGCAAGCACCATGTACACAATGAAGGGCTAGTTATAAAAACACTGTCCCGTCTTTGTAAGAGTTTATAGAGGGACATAGATATTAACTAGTAAATGAAGAGGTTAGGATAGAATTAAAAGTTGTGGTGGCATTATGAAGGAAAGAGAACAGGGTGCCAGAGGAGAGAAGAGAGAGCAATACAGCAACCTCCAGATAGGAGGAACGAAAGGTTTCTTCCATCAGGCGCAATGAGATTGAGGACTGAAGGATCAACAGGAGGCTGCCTTTAAGGCAAGCTGGAGTGTAGAGTGAGGGATTTTTCTAGGAAAGAGCATGTGCAAAGGTCCTGAGGCAGGAAAAAGAATGAGATATTCAGGAAACTGAAACAATATACGTAATAGATAGATATGAAACTCCAATTAAGCTGTGAGACCTCAAGTCTATATTTAAATTCTCCACCTCCGTATTCTCAGGTAGAATCAGGTAAGGATTCAGGGAGGAGGTACACTTGAGCTTAGTGTGAGAAGATGTGAAGACAGATAATCAAGATAAATGGTTCCAATTTAGAGGGTTTTTAGCAGATACCCAAAGTCTCCCAGCTAGAAAGGATAGAACATCAACTTGTACCTGCAACTGACAATGACTAACTCACAGATGCACATTTTCTAAGTGTTTTCATCCAGTTCTTCTCCATCATTCTTCAAGTTGGTCTAGAGAGAAGTTCATCTACAGATAGGAACAGAAGTAGGAAAAATGAGAAGAATCCAAGTTCGCAACTCTTTCTCTTCTCCTTACCACTAGGGAGAACCAGTCTATAGAAATAGATGAACCAGTCTGTAAAAAAGCGATCTTGAAACAGAAATATCACCAGCCACATGTTCAGAGGTTCCGAGTCCAGCTATCCCCAGCAAGCCAGCAAAATCAGACTGCGGACACTTGGGTGATTATGAACTCCTGGACCTAAAACAAGCCACTGACCTCTCTGAGCCTCAAGATGCTGTTCTCACAAGATAGCAGAGCTGACAATATAATACAAATGTGGGGTCCCTTGTTGGAAAAGCAGGGGAAAGTATCACTCAAGGTACTATTAACAAAATATAAAACTATTTCCTTTCTGCCAGTGTCTCTTTTGACTTGTCACACTGTTTTAAATTTTTTATTTAATGTAAATATAAGGAAACCATCATAAATATTTTAAATCATCAGCATAAATTTTAGCATTCATCTTTATATGGCACAATACCGGTTTTAAGTGCAAGTATAAGGGCATTGAATCCATATACAGAATCACCAAAATTACTCAATTTGTATTTCGTAGGCTGTACACGCAGATATATTTTCTTCTTACCAAAAGAATAAAAACACTGCCCAAAACAATCTCAGTTATTTTTATTTTCTTTTTCAATAAACACACATTATACCAACACTCAAAATGGGTGGCGGCTTTCCTCACACACTTACCTGGTACTGGCTGCGAGTTCCATTGAACTTCCAGGCTCTGTGAGTCCATGGGGCGTGGCAAGGACGATATGTGATAAACAAAAAATGTGATACTGTGCCTTTCTCCTCTCATCACTTATATGGTGCATTACTCCATCACCTTTACTTATAAAACTCAAATTCAGGCCAGGTGCAGTGGCTCGCACCTGTAATCCCAGCACTTTGGGAGGCCGAGGCGGGTGGATCACGAGGTCAGGAGTTCAAGACAAACCTGGCCAAGATAGTGAAACCCTGTCTCTACTAAAAATACAAAAATTAGCCAGGTGTGATGGCGGGTGCCTGTAATCCCAGCTACTTGGGAAGCTGAGGCAGAGAACTGCTTGAACCCAGGAAGTGGAAGTTGCAGTGAACCGAGATTGTGCCACTCCACTCCAGCCTGGGCAAGTGAATGAGATTCCGTCTCTAAAAAAAAAAGAACTCTCAAATTCAAAGATAAAATTCGTGAGAAAAGCTAATGACAGCAGAGCTTTAAACCAAGCCTAGGGCTCTTCTGCGCATGGGGCCGTGTGGACCCACCCTTGCCACACTCACATGAAGCCTGCAAGTGTGATGCTCTGGGTAGTAATCCTGACTATATGTGCTTAGTGTCACTGAGGATGTTTTGACCATCATCAAACATTTCACCTTTCTGACTCCGATTTTATCTTCCTAGAGGCATTTGCCCTCTACACGCAGATATATTTTGTTCTTCAGATATATTTTGTTCTGCAGATACATTTTGTTTTGGCAGATAAGGTAGGGTTCATGTGTATGGACTTGAGAACCAGGGAGAAGGTCTCCTAGAAGAGTCCACACTGGCTTAGGTTCTTGGGGGGTCTCTATTCAAAGCCCAGCTTCCCCACTGAGTAGCTTAGTAAGATTTAGCAAATGATTCGGCCATCTGAAATCTCACTTCCCTATGTCGTAAAATGGGGATAATGGCTGCCCTATTAAAGAAAGGCTGCTAGAACTCAACAGAATCTAGATCAAGTCCCTGAACATAGGAAGCAGAAAACTCACAGTCACTGCTACTTTTAAGTTCAGGTCTCTGAACTTCAGGTGTCCTGATCACTCTTAGTGTCGCCAGTCACTCCTTGTTACCCTCCTTGTTACCCATAGACACATGCCTGGTAGAGGAGACAGATTTGTGTCATGGAGCGGAAGGTTAGGGGGGCTTCCAGGTCCACCTATTGGAACACAGGTTCCAATTTCAGTACCATTTACCATGTGACTCTGAGCAAGTGACTTCACATCTTAGGGTCTCAGTTATCTCGTGGATAACTGGCCTAACAGAAACTTTATGCCAGTTAGCCTCTTACCAAGGAGTATCACATGGTACCTACTTTATAAAGCTGTTGGGAGGATTACATGAGCTCTATGCCGCACTCAGTATTCTGTTTGCCACAAATTCACACTCCATCAATTATTCCATGCCTCAGTGACCTATCTGCAAAATGAGGATACTGGTAGTCTCTACAGTAGGAGGTTGTTTTCTGAAACAAATGGCAATGTCCATGTCATGTGCTCAGCATGGTGCCTAGCATATGGTTATGCCGTAATGAATGTGAAAAACTAACAATAATAATGATTGGCAGTTATCACATTCCCGGTGGTAACAGATAACTCTCACTTCTCCCCATTTCCCCAGCCTTGGGCACTCCTGACAGCGCCCAAAGGCATCTGTTCATTCAGTATCCATTTTTCTGACTGCACTTCAAAACCCCCACCCCCACCCCAAGAATAGTTTACTCAAGGACTGAGTCTATTTTTGTTTTTGAAGAAGGAAAACAAACCCATGTGCCCAAAAAAGGCTTCTTCAAAACAAGACAAATCCGAGACAAGGCCATGACCCCGGCTTTTAGGAGTAGAGAGGAAGGTTTAATTTTGAGTAACCTCTTGGCAGAAGATAATAACTGCATCTCCTCCGCCTCTGTGGTTGTGAGTCAAGGTCTATTGTCCTCTGGTTTAGCACAAAGGGTCATGTGCTTTCCTATTTGAAGCTATGAAATTATCTCGCTTCAAACAACATCAGAACATCAGTCTTTGTCACTGTCCCCGGGGCCCTTTACCCCTTATTCTGTAACAAAGAATCACATTTCATAAACTCTTACAGTTTATTACCCTGGCCTTAAGGTGCCCCTCATCAATGCACCTTTCTGATAAACCTCTCATTTTCCCCAACCCAACTCAGATGCACCTTGTTTAGCTCATTTTTTTTTCACCCAACAGACGTTTCTTGAACATTCATTATGTACCAAGCATAGTGCTGGACGCCAGGGACAGGCTTGTTGAGTATGATACAATCTGTTTTCTGTGTGTAAGCAGACCATTAATGTACACACGTTACCAATGTAATGTAACACATTACATTGAAATGTACATCTAGAATGTTCAAGAATGCACCATTACATTGAAATGTACATATCTGGGTTCGATACTTTCCTAGGTATTCTAGTACAGCACTTGCCTACCTAAAACTCTCCAATGCCTTTCCATCATACGCACCATGGCTTGCAAAGTCCTCTGTGATCTGTTCACTGGCGACCTCTCCCGCAACCAGATCCCTTCGCCTCAATTACATTTTACACCTCAATGTACATTTCAATGTAATGTGTTAAATGCAGTAGGAAAGGAGAAAAGACAGCACCATGGAAACCCAGAAGAATAGAAGAGGGGGCTTAGCCCTATGTGAGCGGCTCAGTATGAGTTGAAGAAGAAGACATCTTTAAGAAAGAAAATGGCTATTTCTCACTCGTAACTTCCCTAGTCATTCATCTCACAAATACAGATTAAGCAATGTTTCCCCAACCCACCCAAATTATCTCCAGCTCCCCTCTCCCAATTCAGCTCTCAGCACACAGTTCTCCTATAAATGCACATTTCATTACCTTACTCTCAGTATACACTAGGATCTCGATAAAGGCAGCAGGCAGGCCTGCCATGTTCTCTGTTGTAGCCCTGGCCCCTGACATTAGTGCCCAGCACATAAAAGGCACACAATCAATATGTATCCCATTGAACAAAATATCTTTTGTCAACCTAATGTTGTGAAGGCTCCATGCTAGATAATGGTAATCCTGCATAGACAAATATGCATAAAGAAGTAATTAACAGTAGAGGTTGGCAAATGTAAACACTGAATGAATGATACTGTAGATGTTAGGTAGACTGATATAGTCAACTCTGTTTAATTAAATTCAGTCCAACGAATATTAATCATGCCTTCCAGGAACATTATAGGAACAGGAAGGGATACGAAAATAAATCAGAAAAAAAAAGAAGTCCTTACTCTCAACCTGTTAACCTAGAAGAGTAAATATAAATGTGCCCCCCCGCAAAAAAAAAAAAAAAGACTATGAATATTCAAGAGAGGGGCATTAGAAAAGATTTCAGGAAGTGTTTAGTAAAGCACTTCTGTGTGGGTTCAGATGGAGACAGAGGAAGAAATCATTCCAGAAAGAAAATGCATTTGAAGTAAACAAAAAGAGAGACAGAAAATGGGTGGCGTGTTTCAGAAAAGCTTGATTCAACAGCCATTTAAACACAGTGCTCAGGAGTAGGAAGAGTCTCACCTCAAGTATTCAGCAAGCTCGCCAGCTCTTCCGGAAACCTCCTCAGCCCACAGTGCTGGAGCACCATGGCCCGGGCCACGACTGCCACATAGAGGCACTGGCCATTTTTGCTTCTTTCAGCAAGGAAATAACACAATCAAAAGTGCATCGTGAGAATGTTTATAGGCAGCTATGCAGGAGACGTGCTGCTACTGTCTTTCCAGTCTCTCTACTTCCGTGAAGGGACCACACTCTTTTCCATTACAAATGGGTCTAATCAGCCTTCAGTCAGGGTAGTCTCACCCTAACCCTCAGTCTCAGGAGTGGAGGCAAGAATGTCCACCATAAAACCCATCCACTGCAATAACGACCAGTCCGGTGGTGGGCAGGTTCCCCAACAAGAGCTACTCAGAATATTTTTCTAGATCAATACACAGCTATTGGGAAAGAGAAGTCTTTTCTCAGCTGACATTGCTAACCTAGGAGGAAACAAATTGGAAATATGAACAGCCATCTTCTCTACCCCATAGAAAGCCAGGCAGGGGGCATGAAGCCAACAGACAGGGGACAGGCTGAAGGATGGAGAAGGGGCCTGACAACCTCCTCTGACAGAAGGTATGTTTTAAACCTTCAAATGACTGAAAGGACAGTGGACCCATCATCAGAGATGCCAAAGTCAAGGGGATGATCTGATTTTCAGAGAGAGATAGCGTCACCTCAAATCATCAAACTTTACAATCAGAAGGGTTATAAAGGGATTTGGTCCAACCACTTATCTGATGCCTGAATTGCTCTATCTCTTATTTATGTTCTTCCCATAATGAGTTTTATTCTGCTGGTGGCCTCACACAGTCAACAAATGTTGATTAAGTAGTTGATTGATTTGGTGAATAAAGCATGAAGTGCCCTCTTTTTGAGGGGCTTTCCATTTAGTTGGGAAGAAGGCAATAAACAAATGAACATATACTATATCATCAGGTTTTGCATGCAGGGCAGTATGAAAATTGAAACAAGGCCCCATGACAGCTTGGGGGTATGCTATGTTAGATCATGTAGCCAGGGAAGGGATATTGAAGGGGATTATATTTAAATAGAGACCTGAATGGTGGAAGGAAGTGAGTTATACCGCCATCAGGACAAAAAGAAGAGCATTCTAAGCACTCAGTGAGGTGAGAGAGCCCTTCACGTATGGCCACAAAGCCAGGTACATGTAGAGCTACATAAGTGGAGGTGAGGGGGTCTGGTTGCGGGGGAGGCCATGGTCACCAATGGATAGAACACAGAGGACTTTGCAAGCTGTGGGGAATATGATGGAAAGGTGTTGGAGAGTTTCAGGCAGGCGAGTGCTGTACAAGAATTCCTAGGAGAGTATCTAACCCAGATTCCATAAGTGGAATTCAACTTGTCTTAAAAGTTGAGAGAGACAGATATGTGGACACGGGGAGGTGTTCCTGGCAGGGGGCCACGCAGTCCTTGGAGGAGCAGTGAAAATGCACTTCAGCTGCCTAGAGGAAAGTGAGTGGGCAAAAGGGGACAGACACAGTGGAAGATCTGGGTAAAGGTCCAGTGGACCAGAAACTTGAAAAAAGAGGTTGGAACCATACTTTAGTGGAACTTAGATGCCAAGCTAAGGAAACAACTCTTTATTAAATGGGCTAAGCTTTTCTTTGTCCCTTTCCATTAAAGATTTTTGGAAAGGAAAAATGACTCCACTCAGCCTCAGCAAACCCTTGTATCCCTGGAGAAGAAGTTGAGGAAGGAGGAATGAGCATGAGCTGCGATTCAGGCAGACCTGGTTCAAATCCAGGTGCACACTCTTAACTGTGCAATATTGGTCAACAACACCAAGAAGATAAAACCAAGGAAGAAAATCAGAAATGCATAGAGTCACCTCATCTCTCACAAGGAATGTTCTAGAACAGACACGGGCACACTACTTTATCTTAAATAAATTTTTATCGGAAACACAGACACATTGTGTATTTGCACATTGCCTATGGTGATATTTTGCTCACTGCAATGGCAAAGCTCAGTAATTGCAACAGAGACCTATGTATGACCAACAAAGCCAAAAAGTAATTACTATCTGATCTTTACAGAAAGAGTTTGCTGACCCTGCTCAGAATTTAAACTTTATTTTACAGAATAAAACTTGATGTAAAAGGATGGCCCCTCTGCAGTGGGAGAAAAAATAAAAGGTTGACACACTTATCACAATTTTGGAGACAAGAAAAGCTAATGGGTTTGGCAATTACCTTTAGACTTGAAAGAAACATTATTTTCCCATGACAAACATTGCAAGATGTGTTGTGAGACCTGAGACTGAAATGGAGAAATGCAGATGAGAGAAATGGGTAAGGTAAAGAGGCAGAAAGACAGCTATGGAAATGGGTGAAAAGAAATAGGGGGTTGGGCGTGGTGGCTCACGCCTGTAATCCCAGCACTTTGGGAGGCCAAGGTGGGCTGATCACCTGAGGTCAGGAGTTCGAGACCATCCTGGCCAACATGGTGAAACCCCATCTCTACTAAAAATACAAAAATTAGCTAGACAGGGTGGCACACATCCCAGCTACTCTGGAGGCTGAGGCAGGAGAATCGCTCAAACCCTGCAGGTGGCGGTTGCAAGAGCTGAGATCATGACACTGCACTCCAGCCTGGGCGACAGAGTAAGAAGACACTGTCTCAAAAGGAAAAGGAAAAAAAGAAAAAGAAAAAAAAAAATAGGGATACAGGTGAAAGGGACAGGCAGAAAACAGGTCAGGGAATCACAAAAAGTACCACACAATAAGGGGAATGGGAGACTTTTTTAAACCTATGTATATCTTACGTATATGCTGGTATTATCTCTCTAGGGTTCTGATGGTGTTACGTCCTCAACACAAAGAAAATGTCTTGACTGGAAATGTCAAAAAGTCGTTTCTTCATTCCAGCCTATGCTGGGATGGAAAATCAGGATATATTTCCCCAAGGGATACCTGTGTTGACAGAGACCAAGACAAGATCAATACAAGTCTTCGATGGCAAAGTTTGTAGAACATCGAAGAATATGTTTCCCACTTGCTTTTATCAGAAATATCTGTAAAGGTTTATGGGGCCTCCTTTCCTATCCGTCTTCTTAAGCTTATAAAATTCCTTTTAGGGGATGTCTTACTGATTGCAAATATGACAAATAGAAGTAATGAGTTTTTAAAAGTTCCCTTCCCTGCCAAAAAAGAAACAAAGCTATTTCCTGATTTTAAAGACAAGAAGAAGAGTCTGTTACTGTAGGGAAGAAAACTCGGGCAGGCCTTAGGTAAAGTCAACACTTCTGTTCAAAGTGTGGGCCAACCCCTGTGACCACAGTGTGATGACTGAACTTGGTCAAAAGCTCTGAAAGCTGGGGAGAGGGCTCAGGATAAAGAATAGAATGGGGAGCCGGAGAGAGAGGCCTTCCATGCCATTCACTATTATTGCTCTGGAATAAGTCATTGTGCCTGTTATGGATAGAAGCAAACCAGGATTTGAATTCTAAATCTGACACATGGATGGGGAGGAGAACGGAAGAATAGGGAGACATTGGTTAATGGGTAGAAAGGTACAGTTAGACAGATAGCAGGAATAATTTCTCATGTTCCAATACAGTTGGGTGACTATAACTAATATGTTGTCTATTTCAAAATTGCTAGAAGGGAGGATATTGAATGTACTCACCACAGAGAAATCATAAAAATTTTTGGTGACGGATATGCTAATTACCCTAATTCAATCATCACACATTTTATACATGTACTGAAATATCACCTTGTACCCCACAAATATAAATAATTACGTGTCATCCAAAGTTGAAAATAATTTTTTTTAATTTAAAAATAAAAGGTAAATTAAAAAGAAACAATATGACACACGGGAGCTGGCTGATCCTGAGCAAGAAGTTCTCTCAAGTTCCTTGGTCTAATTTCTCTTTGAGGAACTACAAACAGCTTACTGTAGTTGGAGTAGGCAACGTTTGCGGAGATACGGCAGGAGAGAGGGATGATGGTGATGATAATCAGTAATAACAATAGCTATTGACTAAGTGCTCCACGTGTGCCACAATCTGTTTCAAGTGCTTTAAAATATAAACTAATTTTAATCTCACAACAACCTTATTAAGAAGTGAATTATTACTCTCATTATCTCCGTTAGATAACTGAGACCCAGAATGTGATAGTTAATTTCACGTCTCAATTTGATCGGGACTTGGGGTGCCTAGATGTTTGATTAAACATTATTCTGGTTGTGTCTTCGGGGTGTTTCTAGGTGAGATTATCATGAAATGGTAGACTGGGTAAAACAGACCGTCTGCTCCAATGTGGGTGAGCCCCATTCCATTCATTGAAGAGCTGAAGAGAATGAGACTGAACAAGAGAGAATTCATTCTCTGCCTCACTGCTGCTGACCCGGGATGTTGATCTTCTCCTCGGGCCTTTGTGTCCGGACCAGAACTGTACTATCAGCTTTCCTGGGTCTTGCTGACTTTGGATCTTGGAATTCCTCAGCCTGAATACCCAGGCAAACCAAATCCTTATAATGAATCTCTTTTTAATTTATCTATTTCCTATAAATTCTGCTTCTCTGGAAAACCTGGATTACTACAGAGATTTAAGTGAAGTGGCCAAAATTTGAATTCAGAGAGTTCAATTCCAAGGTCTGTACCATTATCCACTGTGCTCTCCGTTGCCTCTACAATGAGGCTGGAAAGATAAGTGGGAATTATAGTATTAGTCGCCTAGGGTTATCATAACAAACTACGGCAAAGTGGGTGGCTTATAACAATAGAAATTTATTCTATCTGACTCTGAAGTCTAGGATACTGAAATCCAAGTGTGGGCAGAGCCATGCTGTCCCTCAAGGCTATAGGAGAGAATCCCTCCTTGACTTTTCCAACCTCTAGTGGCTCCTGGGAATCCTTCACATCCCTTGTCTTGTAGATGCATCACTCCAATCTCTGCTTTCATTTTTGCATCCTTATTCTTTGTGTCTCTGTGTATTGTGTTTTCTTCTTACAACCACAACAGCCATTAGATTTAGGGCCCACATTAATTCAGTATGCTAGCATCTCAATTTTCAATGTCTGCAAAGACCCTATTTCAAAATAAGGTTACATTCTGAAGTTCCACATGGACATGAACTTTGGGGAGATATTATTCAACACACTACAATTATGTAGGGCCTTGTGTGATTCCATTATTACTTTTTAGTCAGGATTTCTTGAGTTGCAGGTGATAGAAATCTAACGAACTCATACTGGCTTTAGTGTAAAAGAAATTTATGAGCTTAGGTTGCTCAAAACTTTAGATATAAACATAAGGTATAAAAGTTTCAGAGATGACTGCTTCCAGGAACACAAACGAATGCCATCTTTTAAGTCTAATTTCTCTTGTTTTGATTTCAGTGAGGCAGACTCTTTCCAAGAGATGTCAAGGCGGCTTCCATCTCTACGGAAATAGGACTAAAAGAACAAATGCCCAAATCCACATTGCTTTTATTTTTCTTTGAAGTTATTAATAATGATAAGTCAATAAAGTTTCATTCTCTATCTTCTTAGCAATCTCAGGTGAAGGAGAATCTCTTTCTCTCCAAAGTTCAAGAAAAAAAATTCTCAGGAATAAATTTCAGTGGACCAACCTGGATCATATTACATCTTCAATTACATCTTCAATCCCCAGCTAGGGGATGGGACACCCTAATTAGCCTGGACATAGACCCATTGGTCCCACTCATCTGGATGAGTCAGGGATGGTTTCTCAAGGAGAAATTAAAGCATTGGACCAAAAGGGAGGATGGCTGCAGGGCAGGCAAAACCAATACACGCCAGCCTTAGATTCAAAAGAGGTGAGTGACAAAGTTGAATAAACCTTGGGTGTTCAGAAGAAACCATCCAGGTGGCTGCCATTACATTCAATCCTACATCTCTATTTAATCAGAGTATAGCAAAGCAAATACAGTGTGGAATCCAGAGTAAGTGCTTATTACTCTAGTAGGAATGCATTAAGAGAAGCAATTGCTTTTATTTTTACCATAGTTATTGTTATTGATGAGGCTGTATAATTTACTGAAGGTTTTTAGCATACCCAGCTCTATTTCATAAAAAGCTAGCCTCAAGAGCTTACATTTTATTTGAAGACATAGCTGCTATGTCCCCAAAGGGGACAAAGAGGAATAAAAAGAGATCAAATGCCAAAAAATTGGACTCAGCTTAATAAGATGGCTGAAGAAGAAGAAAGTTTCACCCACCCTGCATGTCTTAAATGTAATATTTTCACAGGGTCAAATCTAATTAGGAGCAATGGCATAGGAGTAGAGTGATTACATGAATCCTCCTGCAGATGACTATTCTAAAAACTGGATTTTAAAAAGTTTAAACAATTTAAAGACACTGGAAAGCATCCAAAACCAGAGAGTAGCCAGAGGAGAGTTTAATCCTAAAAAACCACAACTGTGAGAAGGATTGGTAATTTGCAGCTTTCTCACTTGAAGGTGCTCTGTGATCCCCATGGCTGCAACTGAAAACCCATAATCTTACTGGCCTAAGGTGCCAGAGGTCAGAATATAGGGACAGAAGAGGAGGTAACATTTTAAAGGATGATTCCTGGCAATGAGAGAATCACAGAAGTAGTGAGATATAAACACCAAGTATAAATTCTGCCAAAATCTTCAGCTGACAGCTAAAATGTGCATGCACAGGAGAGGCCCAAAGGGACCAGGAAAGGGCATAAGTAAATAGACCAGGTGGATATTTACTCTTTAAAGATAGAACTACAAAAAGTAAGATCTGTGTTTTCTATTTTTTTTTAATTAAATGTCTTTCCCATTTTGCACAGCTTAGGTGGCAGAAAATTGAAGTCTTATAGGCCTGAAATGTCAGGATAGAAAACCTGAGGTGGGTAGACAAACTAGAAATTACAGGAAATCCCCAAAATAAAAGAAAACTGAGAAGGTGAACCTCACACTGCCCAAATTCTTGGCAAATAACCAAGTTTTACAGGCACCTAGGAGACACCCCAGAGAGTCAGGCTAAAAAAGTGGCAGTGGAAGATGTAAGAAAAGAGTAAGGCTATCAGATGCTACACACTAAGAGAGATAACCTTTGAGCTTTGAATCCTATTAAGTTAACTACTTACTTTAACAAAAATGCAACAATTTTCAAACACACCCAACATAATCCAGAGTCACTATAATGTGTTATCTACAATGTCAACTTTACAACCAAAAATTACTATACACGCAAAGAAACAGAAAAGAGTGACCCATACTCAGGAAAAAAAGAAATAGAAAATAACGTGGCATGGGCAAAGATACTGTAGTTTGCAGAAAAGTGTTTCAAAATGTGACATGAATGAATTATCTAATAAGAAATTCAAATGGGGAGTTAGAAACTATTAAAATGAAATTTATAGCTTTGAAGGAAAAATAAGTTAAATTTTTAGAGATATCAGAAGAGAACAATCAGTGAATATAAGGATAGAGCAATATAAATGATTCGATTCAAATAACGGAAATTTAAAATATTTGAAGACACTAAACAGAAGCTCAAAGACCTGTGAGACAATACCAAGTATGATCCAACATGTGTATAATTAGAATCCAAGAAAAAGTTGCAGAAAGGAATAGAAATGTTTGAATACATAATGGTCCAAAGGTTCCCAAAGTGGGTATAAACCATTAATTTAAAGGTGCCCAAAGCTTAACAAACCCATAGCATAATAAGCACAAAGACATATACTCCCGAACACATCATAGTAAAATCATGACTATCTTTGGCTAGAAGCCAAATAAAACCTTGGAAAGAGCCAGAATAAATAATACATTCCAATAGGAAACTAACAATAAAATCTATGGCAGACATCTCATCAGAAACTATGTAAATCAGAAGATATTGAAACAGTATATTCAAAGTGCAGTTAAAACAAAACAAATTATCAATCAAGAATAGTGTCTCTAATTATTTTGCTTCAAAAATGAAGGTGGATAGATATTTTCAGATAAATCAGAATTAGTTTAATATTAACTCAAAGATCCATAGAGAAATGATATACAAAAAATTCAGAGACGTACAGATAGAAAACAAGGAATTAAAATAAAATATTTTAAAAATACTTGATAAGCATGACGACAGGAAAAGAGGGGAAAAATGAAAAACAAATGAGATAAATAATAAAGATAAAAATAGATGACCTCAATACAAACTTATCAATCATTACAACAACCTTAAATTAAAAGAGAGAGTCAACAAGAATCGCTTGAGACCAGGAGACAGAGGTTCCAGTGAGCCAAGATGCGACAGAGTGAGACTCTGTCTCAAAAATAAATAAATAAAAAGAACAGAAAAAGAAAGAGTCTCAAACTGAATAAAAAAATTAAGAACCAACTATATCCTGCCAACAAGGGACATACATTAAAAATAAGGCCCAAGCAGATTAAAGGTAAAAGAATAAAAAAGATATCATGCAAATAATAACCGTAAGAAAGCTCGAGTGGTTATATTAGTGTCAGACAGAATAAACTGCAGGATTATTAGAGACATTGAGAGACAATATGGTAATAAAGAGGTCAATAACTGATTAGATTTGATAGATATAGACATACATATAGATGTAACAATAATAAATCATATTTCACATCTCTGATTCTGTAATATGAGGATACCACATATACTGAAGCAGCATATGTGAAGACATATATTTTACTAATATATTTTTTACTAAATTTTACTAGCACATTTTTTATCTCCCACCAGAATATAGGCTCACAGAATGTGATTTTTTTTGTCTAAGTGTTCATTTCCATATCCCCAGCACCTAAAACAGTGGCCAATGCATGATAGCTGCCCCAAAATTTTGGTTGAAAATAGACCTATGTGACTAAATAAATAAATGAAATGCCATGGAAGAGCTTGGGATAGCATAAGGGCTCAATGAATGCTATTTTCCTGCTCTGTTTTCCTTTCCCCCCACATGCAAAGAAATACATCCGCAAGTTATTGTGAGACTAAGTTCACAGCTCAGGACTCATTCTCATCCCAGCCAGAATAATATGATTATTTGCTGAATGAGACAGGAAATGACCAATAGCCACAACTGATGACACAGTCCCTGGCTGAGGAGATGAATGAACAGCTTCTATGCAGAGTAAGCAATAAGGAACCACAGGAATGTGAGGCAGAAACATTTGTTAATGATTTTTTAAACGAAATGATACAGCTTGCCTTCCAGTTACTCTTTGATGAATCTGACACTCACCCTACAAAATTTAACTGCCATTTTTGCAGACTAAATTCTTTTTGCCTGCACACCCAATTCTGGGAAAAGTGATAAATCAATTCCACAAATTGGAAATAGAGTGCCTCATCTTCTGCAAGTAAATAACAAGCCCCTTCTAAGACCTAGTGAATAGTATAGATCTTCTGCCCAGAAAAACGCATTCACACCCAATATTTTGCATACGCTTTTAGGACACTGAAGGGCCCTGCTGGCCAGATCCAGGCACTAAGTTTTCTGAGGCAAAGTTCTTCATTTTACAGAGGAAAATACCAGGGTCCAGAGAGGAAAATCATCTAGCTAAAGGTCACTGGACTTACAAGAAACAGCTGTGAGCCGACTCCACATCTTCTAATATCAAGTCTAATGTTATTTTTACTATAATTATTTTGCCTTTCATAGCAGACAAAATCTTTGCAGCCATCTCTGATGAATGAGATGTGTGACTCAGCTAGTTAATATCCATTTTGGAAGGGAAAATATGAGTAGAAAGTAATGAGGTTAGGGTTTGTGCCTGAGAGGAATGCTGATTTCAATCTCGACTCTCTACTTAGCTGTGTGATCTTGAATGCATTACTGAATATTTCTGAGCTTCTGTTTTTCTTGTTTGGAAAATGAAAATTCAGAACACCTATCTCACATAGCTTTTGTCAACATTAAATAAGAAAATGTTAGAAAGCATTGGCTGTTAGCAGTAGTAGTAGTGTTATCAGGAGTTTAGTACTTTTATAATGTAAAGCAGTTTTTTGAATGGAAGTAGAAATGTTTTGAGTAATGACAATATCATTGGGAGAAGTGTCCAGTCATCCACAGAAACAACGACAGTCAGTTCACAGGGGGCTCAAATAATGTGCCTCTGCAATTTAGGAGAAAGGCCATCCTGTAAGAGCTAATCTCATAATATTCAATAGACAGTGAATGTTTTAGTCAGAATAGGCTAGTTTGTGATCCTGTAACAAATTATGAAGGCTGACAATTACAACAAATGTTTATTTCTTATTCACGTGACTTGTCCATCACTAGTTGCCTTTGAAACTCCTGGACCTGGCTGTGAAACAGACTCTGTCTGCAACATCGCCTATCATCAGGGTAAAAGGGAAAGACAAATACGATAAACTGCATGCTGCCTTCTTCCTAGAAATGACATGTCTCACTTCCACTCACCTTTCATTGGCCAGAGCAAGCCGCATGACCATGCTGTATACCCATGAGGCAAGGCAATATAATCCCTCCCTCTGTGAAGCCCAGGGAATATCTGTGAACAGTGATGCAATCTACGTTGCTTGATTGGAGCTACCCTTGCATAACAGACCACTCTAAGCAATGAAACATGGAGCTGAAGTATTTGAGCCCAACCAAAACGACCAGTTGAGAGGAAGGAGTTCTCCGCTGACACAGAACAAAACGCAAGGCCACATCAAAATCACCACAACTAGGCAATGTGAGAAAAAGAAGCAGATTAACAGAAAGTCCATAGTCTCCACAGGAGCTGGAAAAGGGAGAGGGGGGCATAAAATATGAATTCCCAATCATTTGGCCAGAGCGCCCTGGTGCACTTGGCAAGCATTTTTTGCCTTAGTGATATTTGTAGGATGAGGTCATAATAACAAACAGGTCTTAGAGTGGTCATGGGAATCACTAAACGAAATGATTGATATGTGCACAATCACAGCACAGTATGTGGTCCCTATTAGATGATCATTAAATGCTAGCCTGTGTGTGTGTGTACATCTCTGTGTAAGTGTATACATAGATATACATATATACACATATGCACATACACACACACTGTATCATCCATATAATATATCTACATATTGTGGATCACATCCAGGTTCTGGATCCTGGGAGGAGGCTGAGTCTGCAGACCCCACTTGGCTCTGGTGCTGCCCTCCATGGTTCTGTGGCATGGCTTGGAGCCCTTACATATATATCGTGCATTACCATTTCCAAAGTACACGTCCACTCACTTTTTCCCATGTAATCCCTGCAAGCCCACAAAGTGCGAGGTCCCACAGTTTGTAAGTGGCAAAGCCAAAGTCCAAGGAGGACTTTACCCGAGGTCTTTGGGATCCAAATTCTGTGCTCTTTCTCCAACAAAATCCTGCCTGCAGCAAAGTTCTGGCTACCTTCTTTGATCTCTCCATTCCCCTCCCCACCCACCCCCGACTGTCACTTTTCTCTCTCTTACCCTCCCTCTCTGCAATAGCTACTTCAAAGGAACAATATTTGAAGAATAATGGTGCTCCGTTACCCTACTTTCCATTCAGGGTCTGTGCCTTCCCTTCAAGTCTCCCGGTGTGTCCAATGCAGGACGTGACTAGCTTTGGGTTGGTTCAGTCCCTGTTCTGGGCTCCATCTGCCCTGGCACTGAAGGCTGGGTCTGCTTCTCATTGTAACAAGGTTGCACTAATTAGCTGTGTTGGATTTTGCATATGGAGAGAGAATGCAAATGAATGCAAAGCAGTGTGCAAATTAGCATCATCCTGGCTCTCCCAAAGAACCAGCCTGCAATACTGATGTCAGTGACGAAGTATATTAATAGCCCATCTCACTAAGGCATGCTATTTTTTCAAAGGAGGAAGGCATCAGGGTTTTTCTTTTCTTATTTTCTTTTCTGGAATAAAAGTGACTTTATATTGAATTCCAAGTTTATGATCCTTGACAAGAAGTTCATTGACCACGATGCCATGTTCTCTATAGAAGGTTCTTGTGGGCAATAGGGTTTGTTGGAAAGAGAGCACAGACTCAGGAACTAAGCCATAGAGATCATAGTTTAAAATCCTGCTCTTTGCTTGGGTAAGTTACTTAGCCTGAGCCTCAGTCTCCTCAACCATAAAATGGGGCCAGTCAATCTCCAGAGTTGCTGATGGGGACTAAATGAGACCATGTTTAAAGTAGACTGAAATACAGTAGGTGAGCAGCGAGTGTTCATCTTCTTCTCTCATATTCCCTCCCCTCTTTGAGGAAATAAGTTGGTGATTAAGGGAGACTGGAGGGTGCTCATCCCCTCCTCCTTGTTTTCCCTGTACTGTTTGTCATTCCACTAAATGTGTTTTCCTAGTACAAAGCTGTGAGAGTAACACACAGGCTGAGTCATTTTTTGCAAGAAACTATAGGGCCTCTTACATCTTCCAGAAATGAGACAATGACTCTGTCCTGCTCCCCACAGCCCACCTCTGTAATACAGCAGCTATTCTTACAAAGCCCCTTCTATCATCCTCCCTTCCTTAATGCCTTACTCGGTTCCCTGGGAGGTCAGGGGCTCTCCTTTGCGCTCCCAGAATGCCCTCTTCATGGCCCCTTCAGGACTAGACACTGTTGCCGCAACCTGGTTTACCTTCCCCCTAAACAGACTGGACGTATCTCACAGGCAGGGACTATTCTGAATCATCTGTGTGTGCTAAGCACACATGGAAGACATCCCAGCCCAAAGAAGGTGCTGGGTCTATGTGGGAGTTAGAGAGATGAGGGAGGATAAAAGGAAAGAAGCATCAGCATATATTTAGCAGGGACCAAGTAAAAATCTGCATAATTATTCACAACAAAACACAGGCAAAAGTGATACTTATATGCTGGAAATGCGTGAAAACCTGAGCTTGGGTCCCTGACCTCAAGCCTCTCCTCAGAGCAGAAAGAGGCCACCCAGACATGGATCTGCTCTAACACAGAGACAATGCCCCAAGGTGGGTACTGTGGGGACAGTGGGGCTCTTGGTGAGGGCTCTGGGTTTCTCAGACCAGGCTCATCCACTCGGAGTTGAACATCCCAATGTTCTGACCAGATGCCCAAGATTCGCATTCTGTAACTGGAGCCTGGCATCTGATGCAAAATAAATAAATGATTGTTGTTTGAACTTCCTGCCCACCCACTGGAGGGGGGAACACGCACACATGCACACATGTACACACTAAGGGGCACACGCTGGGAGCTGCTCACAGGCAACAGACACACACTCTGAAATCGGCTTTATCTTCTTATGCCTTCCGAATATCCAGACATGGGTCTTGGTGGTTATGGGCATTTCTGAAGCTCCGTAGATGCCAGGCATGAAGATAGCCTCAGAGCCCCCAGCTGCTCCACCTGCCCAGGCCCACCTCAGCCTCGGCTCTCTGTGAAGATGGCACTCATGGGTTCCACTCAACAATCCGTCTCCAGAGGACCCCTTGCCATTGGGTCAGAGGAGTGTCCTGGTTCTCCTTTCGGGTCTGTTGAGTAAACTTCAAGGCCAAAAGGCAGAGCTATCAGCTGAGTGACCCAGAGGACCTATAGGAAGGAATCTCTCCAGCCCCCGGCCCCCAGCTCTTTCTCCTGGCAGCTCCTGGGAGAGTTGTTCTCACTTTGCCGGCGAAGAAACTAAGAGATGAGATGGCACATACATTTGCACTTGGCCCCTGGACTGGAGCCGAGACCATCGTGCAGCCTCCTGGGTCCTGGGCTAGGGACCCAGGTACATGGTTCCCAGGTCCCGGGTGGATGGTTCTCAAAGAGCTTTTTAGCTCTTTGAGCACAGCTGAAGGGTAGCATTTGGCCCTTCTGGGGCAGAAGACTCCGTGGGAGGAGGAAAGGACTGGAGAGACTGAGGAGTAAAGCGGAGAGAGAAAAGAAAGGGGGAAGAGGAAGGGAGAGAGAAAGAGAGACGGGGTACGTAAGGAATGCAGGGAGAGAGGGAGGAGGAAGGAAACGGGAGAGGGAGAGAAGGAGTGAGGCGGGGACATCTACCTTAGAGGGGAGAGTGGGTTCTCCATGGAAACAAAAGTGCCTGTTTGCCTTAGGATCCCACCAAGGAGGAAAATTGTAAATCACTTTCCAGGCAGGAGGCAGGATGATTGCCCTGTCTTTGACAGCTGAATTTGAAAAACACTCCTATCAATCATCATAGATCCCGTGGCACCCACCTATGCCAGGTGCTATGGGGGCTATTAAAAAAAAAAAGACAGACCTCAGACCCACTATTTTATCTTACACATCACATTCCTTTTAGACAAATATTATGCAGAAATTATTTTGTCTCTTCCCCCATCCTCAATTGCAAAGAGAGGAAGGGAGGGAGGAGGGAGAAGCCAACAAACTTATTTACCTGCCACCACACCAGGAAGGACCTTTCATCCAGATGCAGGTGCTGGAGGTAGAGAGACTTGAGTCTGAAACTCAGGAGCTCCTGTGCCATTTATTGAGTGCTTACTGTGTGCCAGGCCTGGTACAGAGTCACCACCATTCTCTCATTCAGTGCCTACAGCATGCCCTGGGTGGGTACTGTCACCACTCCCATTTTTCTGAAGAAAAAGCTGGTTTTCAAAAGATGTAACACAGGTGGTCCAAGTCACAGCACTAGCAGGAGGCAGGTGGCAGGAACTTAACAGACTGAAACAAACGGTGCTATTCTCAACCCCCATAAAATGCCACTTTCCTTTTTTTCATTGGAGACAGTTTCGCTCTGTCACCCAGGCTGGAGTGCAGTGGCGTGATCTCAGCTCCATCAACCTCCGCTTCCCAAGTTCAATCGATTTCCCTGCCTCAGCCTCCTGAGTAACTGGGATTACAAGTATGTGCCACCACGCCCAACTAATTTTTATATTTTTAGTAGAGATAGGTTTTCACCATATTGACCAGGCTGCTCTCAAACTTTTGACCTCAAACGATCCACCAACCTCGGCCTCCCAAAGTGCTGAGACTACACGCACAAGCCTACTCTCCTATTTATATATCCTGATTCCACGTCAGCAAATGCCATAGCACTGGGTTGGAGGAAGCCAGGACTGCAGGAAAAATGACAAGCTGAAGGAAAGAGGTTGACCCCTTCCTGTGTTAACAAGCACTTGTTGGCCTTATAAGGTCATTGTGCATGCGTGCCTGCATGTGTGTCTGTGCCTGTGTATGTGCATATGTGTGTACATGCATACATGTGTGATCATGTGTTCGTGTGCCTCTCTACATGCCTGCATGTGTCTCTGCCTGTGTATGCGTGTATGTGTGCGTGTGTACATGCATACATGTGTGAGCATGTGTGTTTACATGCCTGTGTACATGTATATGAATGCAAGTATGAGTGTGTGTGCATGCATGTGAGAGAGCATGTGTGCATGTGTCTCCATGTGTGTGTAGTAGCTGTGTGGCTGAGGAGGATTGCCTATGACAGGGTAGCTGAAAAGGCATTAAGAGTTCCCTTACTTTACATGCAGATGATGGTTTTCACCAAGATGGAGTACTCTCTCTCTTTTTCTATTTGTCTACCTCTCTCTCTCTCTCTCATACACACACACACACACACACACACACACACACACACATCCTTGTATGTGATTTCTTCTTATTTGTAACTGCTTAAAAATTACCTGGCTGGCAGCCACTGCACTCATGCATTCACAAGCTTTACCCCATGTGGATTCCATGAGGGTAGTGTTGCCACCCTCATTTGATGGAGAAAATGAGGCTTGCAGAGGTCAAGTGATGTTTCCAAGGTCACCCAGGTTATGACTCAATAGTGGCTTAAGGTCTCCTTAAATGTGACTGATTTCAGACATACCAAAAAAAAGTATATATGGGAACATAATGAGTACTCATGTGCCTGCTGTCTTATTTAAGATAAAAATACCTCCTTCCCAAAAGTAACTCAGAGGTTTCTTATTCCCTTAAATGTGTGTGTAGTCTGGTGTTTGTGAACAACGTACATCCTGGTTATTCTCCATTTGCCCCTGTCCTACCCAGATCCATCTCTGTGCCCCAGAGACTGCTCCTAACAGAGGGCATCTCCCTGACACCCTTGTTTTCTGGTTCTTATTGGGCTCAGCCAAAGAGCCTGGCAGGAGATTGGGGGGTGGGGCAGGAGGAGAGAGAGACTGGGGTATTTTCCACGGCACTTCATCCTTGCTATGGTTGTGTGATCCTGGGGCCTGCCCGACAGCCTGTCCCCTGAGGCTCAGACCCACACTGGGCCCCTATAACACTGCCTCCTACACTTGCCTTTTCAGGTAACTCCCAACTTGCGAGTTCCTGGAAACCTGAGAACCTCCTTGGTTCCTTGACTCCACTATGCTGATCATAAACTAGTGGCTTAAAACAATAACCAGTTCTTTGATCACAATTCTGTAGGTTGGTAATTTGACTTGGGCTCAGCTAGGCAGCTCTTCTGCTCAGAGTGGTGCTGATTGGGCTCATTGTACATTTGCAGTCTGTCAATATCAGCTTGTCCTGATTGGTAATGGCTGTTGGTTGTATCTTTCTCTCCAAGAGGCTTCCAGTAGGCCAGTGAAGCTTCTTTACATGAAGTCAGAAGTATTCAAAAGGGTCAGGGCAAAAATCACAGGACCTCTGGAACTCACCCCAAATCTCTTTTGCCACAGCCTAATTTGTTAAAACCAGTCACAAAGTCAGCCCAGATTAAAAGGGTGGGAAAACTGATTCATTCTCTGGGTATAAGGAGCAGCAATGGGGAATAAATAATGGAATGGGAGGAATCTGTGGTTATTAAACAATCTCCTTCCAGAAAATTCTGTAAATGGTCCCTTCCTTTCCTTCTCCTTAAAATCCAATTCCAATTCCAACTGGGAGTGCCTTCTGCTTCCTACTGGGACCCTACCAGGCATAGTATATATGGTTATTATGATATACTACACCTATTCTTTTTTTTTAGATGGAGTCTCACTCTGTTGCCCAGGCTGGAGTCCAGTGGCACAATCTCGGCTTACTGCAACTTCTGTCTCCCAGGTTTGAGTGATTCTCCTGCCTCAGCCTCCCAAGTAGCTGGGACCACAGACATGCACCACCACACCTGGCTAAGTTTTATATATTTAGTAGAAATGGGGTTTCACCATGTTGACCAGGCTGGTCTCAAACTCCTGACCTCAAGTGATCCACCTGCCTCAGCCTCCCAAAGTGCTGGGATTACAGGCGTGAGCCACTGCACCCGGCCATGCACCTATTCTTCAGATTGCTTTTTATGCTTTACTTCATGTTTTTGCGATTCACCTATATTTACTATATGTAGCTCTAGTTCATTGATTTTCACTTACGAGTTATTTGTCCATTCTCTGTTGGATGGACAATTTAACATTTTTTTTTTTGGTATTGCAAATACATTTCTGCTTTGCACATGAGAGTTCTCTAGGGAGTATAATTAGGAGTAAAGTTTCTGTAGTGTAATACTGCCAAATTACTTTCCAAAGTTAATATAGTCTTTAATAGAACAAACAGAATTTGAGAGCTGAACAAAGCTGGAAAACCAGGTTCCCCTTACATTATGCAATTATGTGTTTTGAAGAACTGTAGGAATATCTGGTTGGAATGAGCCACCCACCCAGTGTAAGAATCCTTTCAACAGCATTCCCAGGGGATGGTCAAACAATCCTTTCTTGAATTCTTGGAAATCCACAAGGGAAGCCTGATACTTTAACTGTGATTCCCTCTGCAGAGCAAGGATAATTTTGGAAAAAAAATAGTCCTCTCCTTTTGCTGTGCTGCTGAAGCCTGCACTCATCACTGGAACGTGAGTAAAAAGGGAAAAGGAAGAAAAGATGAAGGCAGCTGGGTAGGCTGGGTAGAGACAGAAGGAATATTCTGCCCTGCTAAGAAGTATGTGCTTTATCCTGAAAGCAATGAAAAGTCACTGAAGGAAGATGGGCAGGAAAGAAGCATGTTCAGATTTGGTTTTGAAAAAGTCATTCAGTCTGGAGTATCCACAGTGATGGCAGAGGACCCACAGAGGGAAAGTTACAGTGACCCTGAAGAAAGATGCTAATGCCCACATGAAGAGATATTAAAGCTGCAGAAAGGAACTTGCTTCAGTGGTTGAGACTGGAACCCGAAGAGAACCGGCATGTGGCATTTACTTGCTCTGTTAACCTCCTTGAGCATTTGTTTATCTGTAAAACAAGGGTAATAATGCTACCTATTCCACAGAGTTTGTATGAAGATAAAATAAAATCTTATATTTGAAAAGTTTTATGTCTGGCTCATGGTGTGTGCTGATAGCGTAAGTGTTAGCTATTGTTATTGTTTAAGAACTGCTGAGAACACTGTGGGACAACAGTAGTCAGGGTAGACTAAAGTGCTGTGGCTGAAATCCTAAAATGCGTAATGGTTAAAACACAACAGAGTTTTATCTTCTTATCCACATGGGAGTCCAAGATGAGAGTCTCTGATTTACAGACAGTCTCTTCCACGTGCTGATTTAGGGCCCCTGGTGGCTTCACGGTCACCTGGAACTTTGTTGTTCTCTTCAACCAGCCTCAGGAAAGGACAGAGGCACATCTACTTCCTAAAAGCCCTCCTCCTGGATGTGGGCACAGCATTCCTGTTCATGGTCCCTTGGCAAGAACCAGTCACATGGCCACACCTAGATGCAAGGGAAGCTGGGAAATTTAGTCACCGACCAAACAGCCACTTCTCTCTCCACCAGGGCTTCCCAGCCTCAGCCTTATTGGCATTGCAAGGGGATAATTCTTTGTTGTCAGGCTGTCCTGTGCACACAGTAGAATGTTTGATAGCATCCCTGGCCTCCACTTATTAGATACTAGTCGTGTGAGCACAGGCACCAGTACACACATGTGCACGCACACACACATACATACACACACACCCCTTGTATCCCCTACCAAGCTGTGACAACCAAAACTGTCTCTAGACATGTCTTTTGGGGGACAAAATTGCTCCTGGTTAAGAAATACTGCTTTACACTAAAGAAGGGGAGAAGATATACTGTGAGGTAACGGACAACCTCTTTTGGAGAGAGAAAACCCAAGCTACTAGCTCAGCTGAATTCCTAGTCCCGACTAGAATGTGAAATCCCTGAATGCATGGGTTTTGTACGCTTTGTTTCCTGCAGAATATCCACCTCCATACCTACAGTATCACCTGACACCAAAAAGGTGCTCAATAAATAGTTGTTAACTAACTTAATGTGTTAGTTAGCTACACCAACACTTACTAGTCAAACATACCTGGAGTACTTTCCATAAACTGAGCACTGCGCTTATAAAGGATGCCCTCTCTCCTTGCCACAGGTAATAACTAATAATAACAATAATAATAAAAGCCCAGATCCAGTGGAAGAAGGAAATCTCAAGAGATCTGCCAACCCCACCTCTGGAGGCATTCAACAGTGGTACCTAAAGGACAAATACAGAATTCCAGTTCCATCAGCTGCTCCCCACAGCTGCTAAGGGGCCTCATGATACCCAAATGCTGGCAATCCCCCTGCCATGCCTGACATCAAGTCATTACATTATCTGAAAGAAGACCTGAGTATGCCATAGGCAACAACCTACAATTTCTCATCTGCTAAGTGAGGTTCCATGGGGTTTTAATTCTCCCCTTCACGTTAGAGGCTCCCATCCCATCTTTTAAGTCTTTCCCCTCCTCCTGGCTCTGACACCTCTGTCAACATTACAAGGCAGGAGATGCTATGACATTATGGTTGCCATGGATGAATCTAACGGCTATATTGATTTCTTGGTTACATGTGCTCCAAAAGAGCCACAGAGAATCAGCCCCTGAGGGTCTGGAAAGATAAAACATAAATGGACATTTTTTTTCCTTCAGGGAAATAATTACTACAAACAAATTCACGTGTAAGCCCATGTTCCGAAGCATTTATTACAAGATACCATGAAATACAAGCACAGCAGTACAGGGCACACGGTGTGCAACCCAGAAAGAGTCAAACGCCAAAATCACTAGAAAAAGAACCTTGAAGTTAGATTCAAGGCAGGAAGATTAAAGAGCCAGACAGATTGTACATGTCATGAAAGAAAATTGTTTACTAGCTTTATGAAATGAAAATCCCTAAGCTGCCATTTCCTCACTTGTAACAGGGAACTAATAATATTAATACCTACCTTGCAGAATGATCATGAAAAACAAATGAAACAAGTGTGAAAATACCCAGCAAAGTCTCTGCCACACATTACAGTTTCAATTGATATTATTTTTGCTTCACAGGGAAAAGAAAAGTGGATAGAAAATATGCATGGCTTTAAGCATGACAATTAATACGAAGGAGTAAAAACTGGGGCAACCTCTGAACAACCTCCTATAAATAGAATTAGAAACAAAAGTAAAATATCGATAAAAATCACACGCAGTTCCTCCATGACATGAGCAGGCAATAGCCAACAGGTCACTCTAAGGAGGTCATAGGATACAGAACCCACAGGATGACTTTCCAACCCCCAACATCCACACCTCTTTCTGCTGTCAGCCCAGCACCAGCACAGAAGGTTCTACCCTGGCCAGCCTTGGGGAGAGCAAACTTCCCACCTTGCCACCAGCAATTACAAAAGGTGAGAGAGGGCCTGGCGCGGTGGCTCACACCTGTAATCCGAGCACTTTGGGAGGCCAAGGCGGGCGGATCATGAGGTCAGAAGATCGAGACCATCCTGTCTAACACGGTGAAATCCCGTCTCTACTAAAAATGCAAAAAATTCGCCAGGTGTGGTGACACGTGCCTGTAATCCCACCTACTCGGGAGTCTGAGGCAGGAGAATCGCTTGAACCCGGGAGGCAGAGGTTGCAGTGAGCCAAGATTGCACCACTGCACTCCAGCCTGGGTGACAGAGAGAGACTTCATCTCAAAAAAGAAAAAAAAAAAAAGATTAGAGAGAAAAAGATTAATTTTTAGAGCCAGTTTGGACATTAAAACCAGACCTCAGCTACCAAAGAAATCAGATAATTTCATGAAAGAAGAGCCCGAGGGACTGTTTTAGCCCAATGTTACCATCCACACCATTAGGCTAGTAGAGCAAACATTTTGACTCCAAATCCACATCTCTAATACATTGGCCAGTGTAGGAAAGGCTGCTTCCTCCCTCCGTCCCTGGTTACTAGGCACCAATCTAGGCACTGTGGTATCAGGAGATGATGAGATGATATTCTGCAGTGAGTCTTCAAATGCGGCAACTGTTGAGAAGTCTTGGATGACTCTAGGGACTGTCCGAGAAACACAGGTGAAATGGTATCTTGCATCGTTCAGAGAGCCTCCCAAACCCTGGCCATTTTAAACTTGGTCAGGCTAGACCACGGAGAGCCTTGTGGTTCACAAGGTGGCAAAGTCTAGATAACCCTTCCGCAACGAGGGCCTCTAGATGACATGCATTCAGAGTGATCCGGTTTCCTGCAAGAGAAAGAGTCCTGGGGAAGCACCTACGAGGCACTAAGCATTGGGAACAGATTCAGAGATGAGCAACATTCATATATTCATTCAGCAGCCATTCATTAAGCTCCCACTATGTGATGATCATGATATTAGGAACTGGGTTCAGAGCAGTAACTCCACTAGGAAATAAGCATCTTGTTTCTACTCTCAAGTTGTTCACGGAGATACAGAAAAGTAGATAGAAGTCAAAACAGGAGTGCTAAATTCAACAGGAATGGACAGGAAGGGCCAAGATGAGTCTACAGGATGAGAAGAAATGAATTCAGCAAAAACTTTGTTAAATAAACGAATGAATAAGTATGAATTAATTAATTAAGAGGTGAGGGACAGGGATCTCTGAGCAGAAGAGATAAAGTGCAAAAGTAAAGGGGCGTGCAAGATCATCAAAACTGCCAGCAAATAAGTGATCTGGTGTGGTTGTTGTGTGCTAAGGTAGCAAGGTACTAAACAAGAGCAATGATAAGAACACAGTGATGATTGGCATTTCCTGAGTGTTTCCATGCACTGTGTGCAAACGGCTATAGGTGCATTATTTCACTGAATATACACAACATTATTAGCTCCACTTTACAGATGAGAAAACTGAGGCATTCATGAGACTAAGAATTTCCCCTTGGTCACACAGCCTGCAAGTGGCATAGCTGGGATTCAAACAAGTGCCAGAGACTTCCTTCTTCACCTGTGGATCTTGAGGAGGGATTTGCAGGTCACAGGAAGGCTTGCAGACTCAGTCTTGGCAGAAGTTAAGAGGCCAAAAGAAGATGTCACACGGTCTTGGCTCTTGAACATCTCACATTCTCTAAGGAGAGGCAGGCAACAGCAAAGTCTACCCAGGCCGTGACAGGTGCTGGACCACAGGCTAGACAAAGAGACATGCCTGTGCCTCTGACCCAGAGTGAGGGTAAGGTGAATATTTCTTTGACAGATTGATGAAGACTTCGTAGAGCTGGTGTCATCTGAGTCAAGTCTGGAAGGAAGAGGAAGATATCAGGTAGATGTCACAATACATGCAAAAGAAGGGAAGCTAGAAACTACACCACAGGTTGGAGGCAGATAGGTTTGGAGCAATCTGAAGCATAGGGGAGGAGTGGCAAGAAGGACTTGTTTTCCACTCTGAGCTTGTCTGTGGCCTGGAGTCCAGGGTTTAGGTCCTGGAGAACCAATAGCTTGAGGGTTCTTCAAATTCAGAGATGGTGGTCCTGAATCACTTAACGTGGTACAGATGAAACTTAGGCAAGAATGCCTTGCACACATGTGTTGGGGAGCGGGGGGTGGGGGGGGGCTTTCAAAGTACTGATCAGCCGTGAGGCTGAGCACCTGAGAGATAGCATGGGAAGAAAAGCCAGATATAGGTGAAGGGGAGGAAAGCAGCAAATCACACTGCCACGTGTGTACCTATGCAACAATCTTGCATGTTCTTCACATGTACCCCAAAACATAAAATACAATAAAAATTAAAA
>CAUYLG010000115.1:0-27344 GCA_963573385.1 Cacajao melanocephalus | reverse complement strand
TTCAAAGGGAATGCTTCCAGTTTTTACCCATTCAGTGTGATATTGGCTGTGGGTCTGTCGTGGATAGCTTTTATTATTTTGAGATAAATTCTATCCATATCTAGTTTATTGAGAGTTTTTAGCATAAAGAGCTGTTGAATTTTGTCAAAGGCCTTCTCCGCATCTGTTGAGATAATCATATGTTTTTTGTCTTTGGTTCTGTTTATGTGATGGATTACATTTATAGACTTGCATATGTTGAACCAGCCTTACATCCCTGGAATGAAGCCTACTTGATCGTGATGGATAAGCTTTTTGATGTGCTGTTGCATTCGGTTTGCCAGTATTTTATTGAAGATTTTTGCATCAATGTTCATCATGGATATTGGCTTGAAATTATCTTTTTTAGTTGTGTTTCTGCCAGGTTTTGGTGTCAGGATGATGTTGGTCTCATAAAATGAGCTGGGGAGTATTCCCTCTTTTTGTATTGTTTGGAATAGTTTCAGAAGAAATGGTACCAGCTCCTCCTTGTAGGTCTGGTTGATTTCAGGTGTGAACCTATCTGGACCTGGACCTTTTTGGTTGGCAGGCTATTAATTGTTGCCTCAACTTCAGCCCTTGTTATTAGTCTATTCAGGGATTCAGCTTCTTCCTGGTTTAGTCTTGGGAGGCTGTAAATGTCTAGGAATTTATCCATTTCTTCTAGATTAACTGATTTATGTGCGTAGAGTTGTTTGTAGTAATCTTTGATGGTGGTTTGTATTTCTGTGGAATTGGTGGTGACATCCCCTTTGTCATTTTTTATTGCATCTATTAGATTCTCCTCTCTTTTCTTTTTTATTAGTCTGGCTAGCAGTCTATCTATTTTGTTGATATTTTCAAAAAACCAGCTCCTTGACTTACTGATTTTTTGAAGGGTTTTTTGTGTCTCTATTTCCTTCAGTTCTGCTCTGACCTTAGTTATTTCTTGTCTTCTGCTAGCTTTTGAATTTGTTTGATCTTGCCCCTCTACTTCTTTTAATTTTAATGATAGTGTGTCAATTTTGAACTTTCCTCACTTTTCATGTGGGCATTTATTGCTATAAATTTCCCTCTAGACACTGCTTTAAACGTGTCCCAGAGATTCTGGTATGTTGTGTCTTCATTCTCATTGGTTTCAAAGAACATCTTTGTTTCTGCCTTCATTTCATTGTTTATCCAGTAGTCATTCAGGAGCAGGTTGTTCAGTTTCCATGTAGTTGTGTGGTTTTGGATGAGTTTCTTAGGCCTGAGTTCTAATTTGACTGCACTGTGGTCTGAGGGACTGGTTGTTATGATTTCCATTCTTTTGCATTTGCTGAGGAGTGCTTTACTTCCAATTATATGAACAATTTTAGAGTAAGTGTGATGTGGTGCTGAGAAGAATGTATATTCTGTGGATTTGGGGTGAAGAGTTCTGTAGATGTCAGTTAGGTCCACTTGGTCCAGATCTGATTTCAGTTCCTGGATATCCTTGTTAAATTTCTGTCTTGTTGATCTAATATTGACAGTGGAATGTTAAAGTCTCCTACTGTTATTGTGTGGGAGTCTAAGTCTCTTTGTAGGTCCTTAAGAACTTGCTTTATGTATCTGGGTGCTCCTGTATTGGGTGCGTATATATTTAGGATACTTAGCCCCTCTTGTTGCATTGATCCCTTTACCATTATGTAATGCCCTTCTTTATCTCTTTTGATCTTTGTTGGTTTAAAGTCTGTTTTATCAGAGACTAGTACTGTAACCCCTGCTTTTTTTTTCTCTCTCTCTCCATTTGCTTGGTCAAATTGTCTCTATTTGAAAACATGATTGTATGTTTAGAAGACTTCATCATCTCAGCCCAAAATCTCCTGAAACTGATAAGCAACTTCAGCAAAGGCTCAGGATACAAAATCATGTGCAAAAATCACAAGCATTTCTATACACCAATAACAGACAAACAAAGAGCCAAATCATAAGTGAACTCCCATTCACAATTGCTACAAAGAGAATAAAATACCTAGAATACAACTAACAAAGGACGTGAAGGACCTTTTCAAGGAGAACTACAAACCACTGCTCAAGGAAATAAGAGAGGACACAAACAGATGGAAAAACATCCCATGCTCATGGTTAGGAAGAATCAATATCATGAAAATGGCCATACTGGCCAAAGTAATTTATAGATTCAATGCTAACCACATCAAACTACCATTGACCTTCTTCACAGAACTGGAAAAAAACCACCTTAAACTTCATATGGAACCAAAAAAGAGCCCACATAGCCGACACAATCCTAAGCAAAAAGAACAAAGCTGGAGGCATCATGCTGCTGGACTTCAAACTATACTACAAGACTACAGTAATCAAAACAACATGGTACTGGTACCAAAACAGAGATATAGACCAATGGAATAGAACAGAGGCCTCAGAAGTGATGCTACACATCTACAATCATCTGATCTTTGACAAACCTGACAAAAACAAGCAATGGGGAAAGGATTCCCTATTTACTAAATGGTGTTAGGAAAACTGGCTAACCAAGTGCAGAAAGCTGAAACTGGACCCATTCCTTACACCTTATGCAAAAATTAACTCAAGATGGATTAAAGATTTAAACATAAGACCTAACACCATAAAAACTCTAGAAGAAAACATAGGCAATTCCATTCAGAACACAGGCATTCATGACTAAAACACCAAAAGCAATGGCAACAAAACCCAAAATAGACAAATGGGACATAATTAAACTCAAGAGTTTCTGCAAAAAAAAAAAAAAAAAAAAAAAGATACAAAAATTAGAGGGAACCAGCAATCAACATAATGGGAAAATTTTTTTTCAAGCTACCCATCTGACAAAGGGCTAATGTCCAGAATCTACAAAGAACTAAAACAAATTTACAAAAACAAACAAACAAACCCATCAAAAAGTGGGTGAAGGATATGAACAGGAACTTTTAAAAAGAAGACATTTATGTGGCCAACAAACATGAAAAAATGCTCATCAGCACTGGTCATTAGAGAAATGCAAATCAAAACCACATTGAGATACCATCTCAAACCAGTTAGAATGGTGATCATTAAAAAATGTGGAGACAACAGATGCTGGAGAGGATGTGGAGAAATAGGAACGCTTTTACACTGTTGGTGGAAGTGGAAATTAGTACAACCATTGTGGAAGATAGTGTGGCGATTCTTTAAGGATCTAGAAATAGAAATTCCATTTGGCCCATCAATCTCATTACTGAGTATATACCCAAAAGATTATAAATCATTCTATTATAAAGACACATGCACAAAGGTGTTCATTGCAGCACCGTTTACAATAGCAAAGACTTGGAACCAACCCAAATGCCCATCAATGATAGACTGGATAAAGAACATGTTGCACATATACACCATGGAATACTATTCAGTCATAAAAAAGGATGAATTCATGTTCTTTGCAGGGACCTGGATGAATCTGGAAAGGATCATTCTCAGCAAACTGACACAAGAGCAAAAAACAAAACACCGCATCTTCTCACTCATAAGTGGGTGTTGAACAATGAGAACACACAGACACAGGGAGGGGAACATCACACAGTGGGGCCTCTTAGGGGTTGGGGGTTTAGAGGAGCGATAGCAGGGGGTGAGGAGGTTGGGGAGAGATAACATTAGGAGAAATACCTAATGTAGGTGAAAGAAGAATGGAGGCAGCAAACCACCATGGCATGTGTATACTTATGTAACAATACTGCAAGATCTGCACATACACCCCAGAACTTAAAATATAATAATAATACAATAAAAATAAAAGTAATTAGTTTTTTTGAGACAGGATTTCACTCTGTCACTCAGGCTAGAGTGCAGTGGCATGAACATAGCTCACTGCAGCCTTGAACTCCTGGGCTCAAGCATTGTTTCTGCCTCAGTCTTCTGAGTAGCTGGGAATACACGCATGCACCACCACACCTAGCTCAACTGTGGATTTCAATGACGTATGATCATGTCTTCTCTAGCATCCATATAACCAAATCTCAGTAAAGATAGGCTATATCTTGCCGTCATTCCAAGAGGCAAGAGGGATAATTTAATATGACAAGCCAGTATATGTTGTCATGATGATGCGAGGGAAGAGGACACATGATTGATAACCTCCATGGAGATACATGAACTGGGGTGTAAATAATTCTCTAAATAAAACATTAATGATTTTATAAAAATAAATTTTTATAAGACCAATGAAAATAACAGATTAACTGCAGTGAAGGAAGAATACGTGAATAGGACACCAAACTCATCCTACTTCAAACAAAGCAAGTTTACTTCCATCTGTTTTATGTATTAGTCATCTGCTTGTGACTTTTATTAGAAATATTGACTTATTAAAAAAAAACCTGAGAACCTCTAACATTGATTAGCTTAAGGTTCATTTCTAGCTTAAAGATTTCATTTGATTCTGAGAGCACGGTCGACAGCATTCAAGAAAAAAAAAAAGCTAGAGGAAAGACTAACAGCTATCCATTCCAAAATAAAAGGATAACCATTGTAGGAGCTAATTTTTACTAATTAGTGGCTAAAAGTGATATGATAGTCAAAAAGAGCCAAGATTAAATATGTAGTGCCAAGACCCACTAATCTTTTCAAGTTATGATCACTTGTCCAAGAGCAAAACATACCCAGGCAGTTGTGATCCTCTGCTCAGTGTTGCTTCTGGGAACTCTTGGATCAGGTGGTAAATAGTTTCCCCAGATATCAAAAGTTTAGGTTTATAAATTCAAGAGATCACATGTTCTTGAGAGGTTTTGCTTGATCTTGAGTTTTAATGGATGGCTGAATATTAGAGAGTAAGAAGGTCATCAAGAGTATGAACTCCTTCGCTTTTCTCTTTGGGAGCATAATTACTGTAAGTTTCTTCATACAGGACTGTCTGCTCATGCCTAAGGCATGACTATATCATCTCTATGTGCCATAGATGATGATATTATTGATAATAGGTATCTCCTTTAAGCCCTTACTAGTTACCGAACACTTTATTAAGAATTTATCAACCAAAATATAGCAAATATTATTTTCATCTTTTCAAATTAAAAAGCTTAGAGCAGATAAGTTAACCACCTTGGCTAAATTCCAATGGCTAAGAAATATCTGAATCTTCTTTATCTTAAACTAGAGTAATTTGGTAGTGACATCAGAACTGAAGCACTGCCCGTGTTAGGACTCATGTACTAAGAGTTTTTGACAAGAATATTTTGTATTAAATTCTAAATTGATGCTGAATGACAGACTATCTCCCATATTTCTACCACTTGCACAAAACTACCACAAGCTGAATTTGCTTAATAGGAACATGGCATGTGCCATCCCACAAAAAGGCATACGAGTTCAGATGAGCACTGGCCAATATTGCTTTTGAGAAATAAGAAAGCTTATTTGCATTCACTGAACCAATTATTCAGCCAATAATACATCGGGGAAATTAATTCTTGAAGCAAAATATTTCATTACATTCATAACTACAAATATTGTTCTTGGATATAAACTGCCTGGCTCACTTGACTCAGTGACCTTTTATGTCTATATATCTAATAGATTTATAATATTTTCTGGGAAGAAGCTTTTTTTCCTTAAATTGCTCTTTCAAGATCTTGAATATCAGATGAAGGTTCAGTCCTTCTAGAGATAGCTGAGAAGTCAAAGAACTACATATTTTGTAAGCCTGGCCTCCAACTTGCTTCTTTAAGACAGAAGATCATAGAATCTGTTGGAAGGGATCATAGGAATGATTCAGCCTAAACTGATAAAGTTTATTTTTATTTTTATTTATTTTTTCCTGCTGGACCTTGAGTGCCACAAGAACTAAGGCAATGTCCAATTAACCTTTATTTTCCAATGCCTAGTGAAGGATTTTGTACCTAACAAGTCTAAATTCTATAATGACTAATGGGGAAAAATAAGCACAAGCTTATTCCAACAAGTGATACATTTATCAGGAATGGTACAAGCTTATTTCAGGTAGTATTTGGATAACTGCTGGTATGTTATTTCCTATATTTTAATATGGGTGTAATAAGAAATAAGAAGTAATAATCATGAAATTATAAGCTGAAAATAAATACATTAAATAAATGATACAGGTATCATCAATGGCACAACTTTTGAAGGGTGGAACTTAAGAATTATAGAAATCCATCATACTCAGTGCTTGGTTCTCTTCATTTCACCCTCCTTAATAAAACCACAAACTGCCTAGATCTTTACTGTTATTTTATAGAAAAATATAATGTGAGTTTATGATGCTATTGAAATGTATGGTTCTAGTTTTTTCTTTGTTTCTCAACTAGTTGACCTATATGCTTCTGATTATTATACAGTTGAATGTGCTCACGTGTTACAACTTGTTATTTTTATACTGCCCCCCTTCATCTTCTAATGCTTGTATTTATTTCTTCTTTGCACTCTAAGTTTATGATCTATGTAAGAGCTTCAAAGGGTAATTTTTTGAAAGATGCAAGTGGATTGTTGGTAAAAGGCTTATGCCAGTGTATTGGGAGGCATGGAGGTGGCAGGAAGGTTGATTTTTATACAGAAGATTTATAGATTTGATACAGAATCAAAAGTAGGATTTACAGATTTTAGATCTGATTTGATTATAGAAGATTTATAGATTTTAGAATTAATACAGAATCAAAAGTAGAATTCTGGGAAGCTTTTAATTTTGTGATTAACTTCCACATTAGAGGAGAAAACAGATAATTAATTAATTTCTAAGAGTTATTTAAACTGACCCTTACATCTTTATCCTCACTTTTTATACAAAGGTCCTGTCTGAGGTACTTTGAAATAAATAATACAAGGATTTATTAGAAATGCTACTTGTGTCTCACTAAAATTGCGCTTGCAAGCTTTGAAACCCTCTCCCATCATTATTTTTGACATACATTTTCATTTTCATTTGGGCATATTATTTAAATCGTGCTCATTTCACTGTCAGTTTTTTTCGACAGAAAAGTGGTGTGAATGCATTAAATTCTTCACTGAGCAGGAGTGTTCACTTGGATTCTACCTGAAATCAGTACCAGAAGAAGAACTTGTCATTGTGTTTTTCCAGAGCAGATGATTAAATAGGGCACATTTTTCATTTCTTCTATTATTTTTTAAAATAAATATGAACAATACATATACTTGTGGGTTTATGCAGTTCACCACTATAAAATGGCTAAACATCAGTACTTTGTTCTTTCTACTCTTCTTCAGAGGAGGCAGACTGTTTAAAGGGAGGTGGAGGTTATTTTAAGGATTCTGAATGCTGAGCACCTGTCTTTTATTACCTTTAGATATTTCAAACAATTTCCCAAATCATCTCCTATATTCCAGCTTCGTGATACTTCTTACACAAAGCGATGTTTTAAACAATTTTTATATGCTTCTAGAATACAACAAATAGAAAAACAAAGTGTGAATTCAACACATATTTTTCTTTCAGTCTATGATTTAATACTTTCCTATTTTTCATCCATGCATCACTAACAAATGACCAAAAAAAGATTCCCAAGGTTCATTAAACTGTACATAAAATAGTCTCTGAATAATTTTTTAAAAAGAACTTCTTCCCATAAATTATTTGCCTTCACTTTTTAACTGCATAGTTAGGGACTTTTTGAGCTACTAATTTAAATAACTATGTCTAGTCATTTATTGTTAAGTTTCTGTCTTGGTTTACCCACAATCTACTTTTATGTACATAAAAAATTGGATTATGTAGTGTTCACAAAGCAATTCAATGATTAACAAGGTTAATTTCTGGTTGAATTTCTGCAATGTAATGTTTGTTATTATATGATATTTTACATTAAAACTAGAGACTTGGTTTTTTGTTTGTTTGTTTGTTTGTTTGTTTTGTGGCAGGAGTCGGGGGACACAGTCTCCAGGCTGGAGTGCCAAGGCACAATCTTGGCTCACTTCAACCTCCGCCTCCCAAGTTCAAATTATTCTTTTGCCTCAGTCTCCCAAGTAGCTGGGATTAGAGGCGCCCGCCACCATGCCCAGCTAATTTTTGTATTTTTGGTAGAGACGAGGTTTCGCTATGTTGGCCAGGCTGGTCTCAAACTCCTGACCTCAGCCAGGAGACCTGATCCACCCACCTCAGCCTCCCAAAATGCTGGGATTACAGGCATGAGTGGCTGAGACTTAGTAATTTTGACATTACTAGCACTACCTTGACTAAAAGAAGCATGATTAAATTTGGAGGCCTGATAGACCAGTTCCATATCTTGATTGTTGGTAATTACATGACTGTCCATATTTGTTAATATTTATACCAACTGCATACCAAAAAAAAGATGAATTTTCCTGTATGTAAATTACAACTCAATAAACTGCTAAATTACAGAAAGGATAATATGTCAATTTTAGCTTTAAAATACAATCACCGACATCTATATGTTATGTTTCAACTTTTTATCTTTGCATTTTCTCTTTAGCCAACCCTATTACACTTCCTTCTTCGTCCCCATCAATCTGCTGAAGACCTTAGCAAAACTGCTTTCAGTGACTACCATTTTGCAAACTCATTGATCGCTTATCAGTTAACATCTTACTTGGCGTCTCTTCATTATTTAACTGGTGTTGCAAGCAAAGAATCATTTATTCACTTTATTTCCAGGATGCTGTAATTTTTTTGGATCATACTTCTATCTTATTCACTGCTTCTTTCCTGGACACTCCTCTTCTTCCCAATCACATGACTTGAAAAACATAAATATATGCTGACAACTCTTTAATCCCACCTGTCTGTGTGTATGTGTGTGTATGAGGGTGTATATCTTTAGCTTTCACTTTTCTCTGAGTTCAAAAATCACGTGTCTCAGCTCACACCTTGGACATCTCCTTTTGAATATAAAATAGACATTCACGTAACATATACAAGATGAACCCATGGTTTTCTTTCCAATCTGTTTATTCCGCACATTTCTTGAACTCAAATAATTCCATAATTCACTGCCTTCTTCTGACCAAATTCCGGAAACTGATTACTGATTTTCTTTTTCATTCTTTATATATAACCCATAAGCATGTTCTATCTGCATTATTTAGAAAATACATCTTCACTCTTACATTTCAACATTTTTCAATTACTAGCCTGTCTCATCTGAACTTTTTCAATACCTTTCTGATTTCTCTCCTTCCATAGTTGTATTTACTGGGTAAAAAGTGACACTATAATTTATGGATACAATGTGAATTAATGAAATCAAGCTAATTAAGATATCCATTACCTCAATGCTTATCATTTTTTGTGGTGATAACACTTGAAATTTACTCTCAGTGATTTTCAAATGTACAAAACATTATTACTTTCTGTATTAACCGCACTGTTTAATGTATTACAAATGTTTTTCTAGAAGTATTCCACTTGTCTAATTTAGACATTTTACTCTTTGACTATCATCTTTCCATTTTCTCCCCCAGATCCCAGCCTCTGGTAAACACCATTCTACTTTCTCTTTGTGTTCAATTCTTTTAGATTCCACATATAAGTAAGAACATATAGCATGTGCTTTTCTCATCCTGGCTTATTTTACTTAGCATAATGTTCTCCAATTTCATCTGTATTATCACAAATAACAAAGGTTTTTTCTTCCTTATGAAAAGCTAAATAGTATTCCATTGTGTACACATACTATATTTAATTTACTCACCCTTCTGGTGATGGACACTCAGGTTGTCAACTCTATAATTTGGCTATTGTGAAGAGTTCTGCAATGAACACAGGAGTGCAGACGTCTTTTGACATATTATTCAAAATTTTGAAGGTCAATACCCAGAAGTGGGATTGCTGAATCATATAGTAATTCTATTTTCAATTTTTCAAGGAACTTTTTTATGTGGTTTCGCTAATTTACATTTCTACCAAAAGTGTAAAAGGGCTCCTTTTTCTCTATGTCTTGACTAACATCTCTTATCTTTTGTCTTTTTAATAATAGTTATTCTGACAAGTGTGAGGTGATATATCATTGTGGTTTTAATTTGCATTTTCCTAATGATTAGTGATATTGAACATATAAAAAAATATATCTGCTGGCCATTTGTATTTATTCTTTTGAGAAATGTCTATTCAGATCTTTGGCCCATTTTCAAAGTATGGCTTCACATATTTTATCTAAAGCTTAAGATTGTCACTTCATTCTGCCAATCATTTCTTTTCTTTTACATAGACTTTCAATTTTGATGAAATCTCATTTATAATACCATTTGACCCTAAGCCTTTGGGGTCAAAGCCAAAAAATAATTCAAACCAATACAATATTTTTTCTGTATATTTTTTCAGTAGTTTACAGTTTCCAGTCTTACATTTAAGTCTTTAATCATTTTGAGTTGATTTTGCATACAGTATGAGCTAAAGGTACAGTTTCCTTCTTCTGCATATGGATATCCATTTTTCCCAACATTATTTATTAAAGAGACTGTTACATTCCTATTGTGTATTTTTGGCACCTTTGTGAAAAAGCAATTGACATACATGCATGGGTTCCTTTCTGAGCACTCTTTTCTGTTCCATTGGTCAATGAGTCTATTTTTATGCCAGTCCCCTGCTGTTTTAATTATTGATCTTTTGCAATACAGTTCAAAATCAGGTAGTATGAGGCCTCTAGCTTTGTTTTGTTTTGTTTGTTTATAATTGCCTTAGCCATTTAGATATTTTTGTGGTTCCACATTAATTTTAAGATTTTTCTACAAAAACAATGTTGAAGTTTAATAGCCTTTGCATTGAATTTATAGATCACTTTGGTTAGTATGGTCATTTTAACAATATTTATTCTCTCAATTCACGAACACAGGATAGCATTCCATTTATTTGAATATTTTTCAATTTCTTTCATTAATGTTTTATAGTTTTCAGTGTAAAGCTCTTTCACTACCTTGGTTAAATTTATTCCTTAGTATTTTATTTTGTATAGTTATTGTAAATAGGGTTGTTTTCTTTGTGTCTTTTTTGAAAAGTCTGTTGTTAGTGTATAGGAACACTACTCAATTTTTCCACATTTTTGATTACACTGTCTTCTTCTCAGGATAATCAGAAAGATTTTTTACAAGTGGCACTTATATCTTGTAATTCCTGTGCCAAAACCATCCTATAATCTTTTTTTTTTTTTGCACTTACAATAAAATCCACATTCCCTATTATGACTTACAAAACCCTGCACCAGAAGTCAGCAAATTATGACTCATAAGCCAAATCCAGACCATTATCTATGTTTATTTTTGTAATTGTGGTAAAATACATAAAACATAAACTTTACCATATTATCATTTTTTAGTGTATAGTACAGTAGTGTTATGTACATTTATATTGTCATGAATCCAATCTCTGGAACACTTTCATCTTGTAAAAGTGAAACTCTAAACCCATTAAACACCTTTCAGTTCCTTCTCTCACCAGATCCTGGAAAACATCATTCTCTTTTCTGTATTTACAAATTTGACTATTTTAGTTACCTCATATAAATGGAATTATACAGTGGCTATATTTTTGTGGCTGACTCATTTTAATAGCATGATGTCCTAGCAGTTTACTCATGTTGTAACATGTGTCAGAATTTTCTTTTTTATGGTTGAGTAATACCCCATTGTATGTAGATGACACATTTTGATTATTTATCCAGTGGACATTCAGATTGCTTCAACCTCTTGTTTATTATAAATAATGCCAGTATTAACATGATTGTGCAAATATCTCTTTCAGATCCTGCTTTGAATTTTTTTGAGTATATGTCCAGGAGTGGAATGACTAGATCATATGGTAACTTTATTTTTAATTTTTTGAGGAATTGCCAAAATGTTTACCACAGCAGTTTCATCATTTTACATTTCCATCAAGAGTACACAAAGATTCTAATTTCACCACATACTAGCCAATGCTTCTTTACTTTCATTTTTTATAGTCCAGAACCTCATGGGTATGAGTCTGTATTTTATTGTGGGTTTGATTTATAATTTCCTAATGATTGGTGATGTTGAGCATCAATTCACATGCTTGTTGACAATTGTATGTCTTCCTAAGGGAAATGTATATTCCAGTCCTTTCCTATTGTTTAATTGGATTGATTTTTGTTGCTGTTGACTTGTGGGAGTTCTTAAATACTCTTAGTATTAACCACTTATCAGATATATAATGTGCAGGTATTTTCCCCTTTGATAGGTTGCCTTTATTGTCTGTTGGTTGTGTTCTTTGATGCACAGAAGTTTTAAATTTTGATTTAGCTCAATCTATCTATTTTGTCTTTTATTTAATGTACCCATTGACATTTTTTATAAATGAAGTTTTATTGAAACATAGCTACAGTCATGTGTTTCAGTTTTGTCTATGACTGTTTTTATTCTATTACAGCAGAGCTGAGTAATTGCAGTGGAAACCATATGGCCTACAAAGCCTAAAATATTTACTGTCTGGACGTTTACAGAAAAAGTTTGTGAATCCCTGCTCTGTGCTATCTAGCTGTTACCTATCTACCTTTTCTATTTACCACGACTCCCACTTAATCTGTTCTAGCCATACACCGGCCTTTCTGTCTTCTTGCAAAACATCAAGATCATCCTATTTTAGGGATTTGAACTTTCAGATTCATTCATATTGACTGCTTTTTTTTTTTTCTAGAACTTTAAGTAGTTTATGCCTTTATTTCACTGTTGTCTCTGCTTAAATGTCCTGACCTCAGAGAAAAGGGTTGACATTAGCTAAATATCTTAAAATGTTAACCTCTTGATTGCGTTTTATCTTAGTCAGAATGAAAAGGCAATGCCAAAGTTGATGAAAACATGTTTATATATCCCAATTACACATATAAGTTACTATATAGTAAGGATTGCAAACCATTGCCCTTCCATTTGCATTGATCTGCTGAATGAGTAAAACTGTTATATCTCCTTTCCCTGTATCAAACGTAAATTATCTATGAAAGAGAAACACCAAGAAAGACAAGAAAACATGAGAAAAACTCTTAGAACAACAAATGGGGCTAGAACCATTATGTATGGCAGGGGTAGTGGCTTTGGCCTGGGGTAGGAGACAATGAGGCATGGCTGTGGGAGGATGGCAAAATAAAAATATTGAAGGACAAATAATGCCTACTCATATACATATAATAACTCTGAGAACTCTTGTTTAGGTACCATAAGGAGTAATAGATAAGTAATGTAGCCAACTGTTTTAAGAAGTATTTTATATCCCAGGGAAAAATAAAGTCACAGACTACAATAACAGTGCATTTGAAAAACATAACTATTTCAAAGGAAAAGAAAAACATTGGATTGTTGATTCCATCACTGACAGACATATTAGAATACAGGGATAAATACGTCCTAATTTGTCAAAAAATATACTAAAAGAAATAAGGAAATTCATTATTAATATATATTTTTAAAACCTGGGAAAAGCTAAGCAAAAGTGTTAGATTTAAACATACTAATAGGGTTAAAATACATACAAATGCAATAAGGAGTTAGAAGAAAACATTGTCTAGAATGAAAAAGAAAATACATAAATTAATATATTTTAATATATTTTCATCTTGTATTATAGATTTGAAGAGATACAATATATGGAGAATAGAGGTAGAAGTGATAACACTCAGAGAACAGGGAGTTCAGAGAGAGAGATAAAAAGAGAGGGAGATGAAAGAACTAAAATTTGGAAGCCATAATGGAGATGTAACATTCAGAATTTTTCAGAAAGATAAACTACTTTTAACTGGAACTCCTAGATGTTGATAAAGGAAAGTAGATTCAGAAAGGGCTCCACCTACACATCATATGGTAGAGACTGAATAGCAATAAAGAATAATAAAGAATAAGAGAACTGGGAACATTTGAATAGTTTACAGAGAGAAAAAAAAAGTAGATTACATACAAAGGAACAAGAGTTAGATTGAAATCAGAATACTCAACATTAGCTAGAATGCAAGAAGACAAACAAATATTATTTCAAAAAAATTAAAGCAAATAACTTAGAATTAAGAATTTTAGGCCCCGTCACACTGCTGCAGCTGCTGCCATACAACTGCATACGTGGAAGTTGGAGCTCTGCCGCTGTCCTACCCCTACTGGCATGCTGCCCTCACCAATACATAGGTGCCTCACTGCATTGGCAGATACCTGAGCATTAATTTAAATTTAGAAATTAATTTAGAACCAAAAAGAGCCCACATATCCAAAGCAATCCTAAGCAAAAAGAACAAAGCTGGAGGCATCATATTACTTGATGTCAATCTATACCATAAGGCTACAGTAATCAAAACGGCATGGTACTTGTACAAAAACAGATATGTATACCAGTGGAAAAGAATGCAGAACACAAAAATAAATCCACACACCTACAACCATATGATCTATGACAAAATCAGCAAAAATAAGCAATGGGAAAAGGGATCCCTATTCAATAAATGGTGCTGGGATAACTGGCTATCTATATGCAGAAGAATGAAACAGGACCCCTGCCTCTTACTATATATGAAAATTAACTCAAGATAGATTAAAGATTTAAATGTAAGACCTCAAACTATAAAAATCCTAGAAGAAAATCTAGGAAATACCCATCTTGACATTAGCTTTGGCAAGGAATTTATGGCTAAGTCACCAAAAGCAATTGCAACAAAAACAAAAATTGAGAAAAATGAAACTTAATTAAAATGAAGAGCTTCTGCACAACAAAAGAAATTTCCAACAGATCAAAAACAAACAAACAAACAAAAAACAGCCTACAGAATGGAGAAAATATTTGCAGGCTATGCGTTTCACAAAGGTCAAATATCTAGAATCTAGAAGAAGTAAATCAATAAACGAAAACCAAATATTCCAACTAAAAAATAGGTAAAATACATAAATGGACACTTCTCAAAAGGAGATATTCAAGTGGCCAACAAATATATTAAAAAATTATCAACATCACTTAGTCATCAGAGAAATGCAAATTAAAACCACAGCGAGATATCACCTCACACCAGTCAGAATGGTAATTATTAAAATGTCAAAAGATAACAGATGTTGGCAAGGTTGCAGAGAAAAAGAAATATTTATACACAATTGCTTGTAATGTAAATTAGTCTAGCCACTGTGAAAAGCAGTTTGGAGATTTCTCAAAGAATATAAAATAGAACTACTGTTTGACCCAGTAACCCCACTACTGGCTATGTACCCAGAGGAAAATAGTTTATTCTATCATAAAGACTCATGTACTTGTATGTTCATTGCAGTGCTAGTCACAATAGCAAGAACATGGATTCAAGCTAAGCGTCTATCAGCAGTACATTGGATAAAAAAAACATGGTACATATACACCATGAGATACTACACAGTCATAAAAAAATAACAGAATCATGCCCACAAAACATGAATGGAGTTGAAGGCCATTACCCTCAGCGACCTAATGCAAGAACAGAAAACTAAATGTTCTCACTCATAAGTGGGAATTAAACATTGAATACACATGATTGTGAAGATGAGAACAATAGACACAGAGTGGCTCACTAGATGGGGGAGGGAGGGGGAGGAATGCAAAGAGCTACTTGTTGGGGACTATGCTTATAGCCTGCATGATGGTATCATTGGGACTCCAAGCCTCAGTGTCATGCAATTTACCTATGTAACTAATCAGTATCATTTCATCTGTAATTAAAGTTGCTTTAAAAAAAAAAAAAGGAAGTCAAGGCTGGGCTCAGTGGCTCACTCCTGTAATCCCAGCACTTTGGGAAGCTGAGGTGGGCGAATCACAAGGTCAGGAGATAAGAATTATCCTGGCTAATACGGGTGAAACCCCATCTCTACTAAAAATACAAAAAAAAAAAATTAGCTGGGTGTGGTGGCACGCACTTGTAGTGCCAGCTACTCTCGATGCTGAGGCAAGATAATCGAGTGAAGCTGGGAGGTAGGGGCTGTAGCAAGTCGAGATTGCGCCACTGTACTCCAGCCTGGCAGCAGAGTGAGACTCTTTCTCATAAAAAAAAAAAAAAAAAAAAAAAAGTCAAAATGTCAGAAAGGACAGAAACATGAATTTCAGAAAAAATAAGCATAAACTAAGGTAGTTATAGTTATGCATCCAAAAAGTAGATGATATTACCTTCCCTGTGCAAGTAGGTATGTAATATAAAATTAATCATATACTAAGGAATAAGAAAAACTTTGTAAGATTTAAGAAACCTGTATTAAATCAGCCATGTCAGCTAAACCTGATTCAGTTATATTACATGTTTACAACAAAAAGGTAAAATTCTCATTTATTTAGAAATTGGAGAGAAAATGTTAAATAATTTACATAAGATCTAAATAACAAGTAAAATACTAAGCCTTAAAATGAGTGAGTTAGAAAGTTGCTAGTATAGAAAGAAACCTTTATATCTTACAGTAGAAGAATATAAAACATGAGATCCAAATTTAGAACAGCACAGTCATTGTCATCAAACTTCAAAAGTGATTAAGACTGGAGCATATAGGTGAGTGCTCCAAAGATTTTTGTTCTCCAGATTGCTCTTAACTTTCAGGGCCAGCAGAATCAATATACCCCTCAATAGTTAAGAGCTAACACTCTCCCGTATGAAGACAGACTGCATAGGTTTGTCTGCCACAAGGGAGCGTGGATACTCTCCCAGATCTGTTCCAGCTCCACTTAGGCCTGTTACGCCAATAACTCAGGCAGGGACATGCTAGGGCTGACAATGGAGACAATACTTTGAAGTACTGGAATACTTCAAAGGACCCACAAGAATTAGCCAGCACATACCAGACTGAATGTTGATGGCCCTTGATCAAAGGATCTGGAACACAGGTCTTGATAAGAAAGAATCATCAGCAGGGGGCTATTCTCTTGAGATAAGGAATTTAAAACTCTGGCAAACTCCTAGGGGATGGAGGAAATTTGTAGCTAGCTTCTAGAAACCAGAGGAAAGTGATAACCCACTCTGAACCAAGTTGAAATGTCTAAATTACCATGATAGATGATTAAGGAAGGAATTAAAAGGTTCAGGTAAGTAAGGTGCTACCGTGGTTATATTATGTAAGGCCAGAAGTACTATTTCTCTAGAGAAAGCCAAGAGGACAGTATTCACGCAAGTCATAATGTTCTGATGACAAACAATCATGGTCAAGACAATCAGACAATCAGTGTTAATATTTTATAGTGGTTATCTTCTAAGCAGGCCAGGACTGAGTAAAAGACACTATATAAAGTTTGACTCAATGATCATAGCAATGAAGATGTGAGGGCTACAAAGCAATAGAGGCCTTCTGGAACCCATAGATTCAAAATGATGTAAAAACTGACAGTGTAGGAGTAGCAGGTGAGAGGTCTTGATCCATACACAGTTGTGAAGATGTTCAACAAAACACAGCACTTAACAGAAGCCAAGTGGACAGACAGCCGATCAGAGTTGTGCTTACTACAAAATCAAAAGAAAGCAGGAACAGATGCAGAGAGAGCTGCAGGTAGTTGCCTTAGTTAAAAACTAAACAAGGGCCAGGCACAATGACTCACGCCTTTAATCCTAGCACTTTGGGAGGCCGAGGTGGGCGGATCACAATGTCAAGAGCTCGAGACTAGTCTAGCCAACATGGTGAAACCCCATCTCTACTAAAAATAAAAAAAAATTAGCTGGTCATGGTGGTGCATACCTATAATCCCAGCTACTCGGGAAGCTGAGGCAGGAGAAGCAGGAGAACCACTTGAAAATGGAAGGCAGAGGTTGCAGTGAGCCGAGATCATCCAACTGCACTCCAGTCTGGGTGAAAGAGTGAAACTCTGTCTCAAAAAAAACAACAAGAAAAAACACTAAATAAAACAAACCTTGCCTAGTTTCTACATACGAGCCAGTTTTTAGATTTGTAACATGAGTACTTAGGGGTCTGCCACATCAGTAAAATTTTTAAGGCTCTAGTGATCAGGGGTGTGTGAGAATATCCCCTTCAAAGTAAGAGGCAAACTGTAGCATCTTGTGTCCTCTACCACAAAGAAAGAACCATAATACCCAGTAAGGATGTTCAGATTCTGTAGCAACCATATTTGATATTTTGTACTCCTGCTTTAGACTCATGGCTTCAAATTTCCAGCATTGATTAAGACCAAAAGCAAGGAATGATTCTCCAGGAGGCCCAGACTACTGCCAAGCAGGCCTAATGCTTGGACCATATGATACACCAGACCCTGTAGTGTTGGAAATATTAGTGGTGACAAAAGATCTTATATGCTGGTATGCAACCTCCTACTGAGAAAATCACATTCAGGAGTGAGTCCATGTGATTTTTTTCAGTGGAGAATTATACAACCTTTATAAGCAGCTTCTAGTTTATTAATTGATCTTGATTACACTAGAAGCTTCTTATAGTAAATGGTAAAGATGCTTAACCATTAGTGCCTTGGGACAGTAAGAGACTATTTGTCTGTAACTGCCTATGATGAGTTGTACTTTTTTTTTTTTTTTTTTTTTTTTGGAGACAGAGTTTTGCTCTGTTGCTGAGGCTAGAGTGCAGTGGTGCAATATCAGCTCACTACAACCTCTGCCTCACAGGTTCCAGCGATTCTCCTGCCTCAGCCTCCTGAGTAGCTAGGATGCCACCATGCACATCTAATTTTTGTATTTTTAGTAGAAATAGGGTTTCACCATGTTGGCCAGGCTGGTCTCAAACTCCTGACCTCAGGTGACCCACCTGCCTCGGCCTCCCAAATTTTAGGATTACAGGCGTGAGCCACGATGCCTGGCCTGCTGAGTTGTGTTCTGTCAGACCTAACAAGCAATACATTTTGGCAGACCCAGCAGCAATTTGCCAGATGATAAATGGTATATCCAGGATCAAGCTTGGGCAACACCACAGGGCATGGACACGTCTAGTGAGCCTAAAACCCCATGTCATAAGTCACTATAATACCACGATCCCTCCCTCAACACAAACCTATGCTACATGAGAGGGTCCTGTACAACCATCATAATAAGGAAATAAATCACAAACATGCTTTATGGATGGGCCAGCTCAGTATGTGGTATGCATTCTAAAAATGGATGTCAGAGTGATTAAAGCTATATGCAGGCATGACCTTGAGAGATGGTGCCAAGGGAAAATCTTTTCAATGGGCAGAAGTTGAAGAGGGCTGGGCACATGTAATCCCCACATTTTGGGAGACCGAGGCAGGTAGATTACTTGAGGCCAGAAGTTCAAGACCAGCCTGACCTACATGGTAAAACCCAGTCTCTACTAAAAATACAAAAGATTAGCCAAGTGTGGTTGTGCATGCTTGGAATCCCAGCTAGTTGGGTGGCTGAGACACAAAAATCACTTGACCCTGGGTGGCAGACGTCGCACGCTAGCCTGAGTGGCAGAGTGAGATTGTCTCAAAATAGAATAATAATAACTAAAACAAACACACACATAAATAAATGCATAAAAATAAATTTAAAATGCCTCTACCCTGGCAAAACAACAAACAAACAAACAAAAACCCAAAGAGAAGTTCAAGAGGTGCCCCTCGATTCTGCAATTTACGTTGAAGGAGAAGTGGCCTGAGCTGAGAATATTTAGGGACTCATGGAAAATGGGAGCTGGGCTGGCCAGCTTGTCAGCTGCCTGAAAGGAAAAAAGACTCAAAGCTATGAGACAAGGAAGACCATGTTAGATGCAGGTACATAGAAGCAGGCTGAAAGTGTGGTGATTTTTCTTTTAGTTTACGTACACCAAAAGAGAAAGGGAAGAGACCAGGGAAGATACACTGAACAACCAGGTATGCACAGTCACTTGCTTACTTGCTATTTGCCAAGCTTTGCTATTAATCATCTCAAAACTACCATTGCAGGCACACAAGCAGAACAGCTAGTGACAGACATGGAGTTTTCTGATGGGTCCAACAGCATGGTTCCTACTCATCCAGGCAGATTTAGCCATATCTGAACATTTACGTTGCCAGCAAGAATGACCAATGTTGAGCATTACTGTTCAAGGTGCCAACCAGTCACTGCATATTAAGATAAATCCCTTTCATTCTGGAAGAGTCACAAACTCATTAAGTCAAATATCTAATGCATGTGGGGCTTAAAATCTAGATGACAGGTTGATAGGTGCAGCAAACCAAAATGGCACATGTATATCTATGTAGCAAACCTCCATATTCAGCACATGTATCTCAAAACTTAAAAACAAACAAACAGAAAGAACTATGTGAAAAGAAGAGCAAAAAGCAAGGATATAATAATTATGAGATGGAGAATAATAATCTCTGAGTAGAGTCTGAGAGATCCGATGGAAAAATCTTTTGATTACATGTAGACTATGGTCAAGTCAGAGATTTTGTTTGGGTTGTTGGTTCATGGTGCTCATTACATAATTTCAAATAATTAATTAAGTAAAAAATATATAAATGAAGGTAATGCCTAAATTGATTGTATCATCATAAGGTATTTTAATTATGTGTGTATCGCAGATTATAATGAATGCAATTCCATACAGTAATGACTGTTGTCTGTGTGTGTGTGTGTGTGTGTGTGTGTGTGTGTGTGTGTGGGCGTGTGCATGTGTGTGTGTGTTTATGCATGTAAAGAACAACCAAGGTCAACGGTGAAAAGAAAAGGATTTTATTAGAATGTGAAACGCATTCAGTGTTTATATTTACGATTGTTCTCAAATAGCTACAGATTATTTTACAAGCCTCTTTACAAAATGGAGAGACTTATTCCTTGCCTGTTGAGGGTGTGTGAGACTTTGTGTCTTGCTTCTAGTGGATAAAATGCAGTAGCAGTAACGACATATGACTCACAGAAAGTATTTTAAGAGTCATAAAATTTTCCTCTTTTGGATCAGCTGATGTATGGGAAGAAAGTTGCCATGCCATCAGATACAGTTGCATGTTTATCAAATAAAAATATAAGAAGCAGTTAAATGTGAATTTCCAATAAATAATAAATGATTTTCTGGTATAAGTATATTCCTTACAATATTGGGGATATACTAAAATTTTATTTATGTTTTGCCTGAAGCTGTAAACTTCAAGTAACTGCTTACCTAAAATTCAAGTTAACTAGACATTTTTTATCTTAGGACACTTATAACAATCATCTGGAGAAGTGTGCATGGCACTGATCTGAGCTTTCCTGCCAAAGCCATCAGACTGTGCCACTTGAAACTTGATCCTCTAGCCCCAGTCAAACTTCCGGATGAGTGCAGCTCTGGCTGATGCCTTCATATCGATCTCCTAAGATGCTCTGGGCTAGATCACTCAGATAAGCCACTCCTGAAACACTGCACCACAGAAACTGTGAATCATAAATGTGTGCAGTTTTATAGTTCTAGTTCTGAGGCAATTTGTTCCCCAGTAACAGATAAGTAATAGAGCGAATATCTCATTAATCATGCTTCCTAGAATCAGAATCCATAGAAGAGGGAACTGACATAAATCACTTTTTCTAAATTATCTCACAATATATATTTTATATTTTTGTTTGTTTGCCTTAGCAGAATATCACTAGGCCTTAAATGATGCTTAATTCACTAAATTGTAATTTTTTGATTTATCAGCTTTCAGGGTTCATTAAAACTGTTCTGTTCTGGAACACATCAGAGTCCTTTTTCTCTTAATAGAGCCACATTTTATTTTCCACATTCCGATTGAGATCCTGAGAGAATAGGAAGAAAATGTATATATTTTGATGGAAAGTAAAAGCTGTCATTTCATAAATAATACTTCTGATTCTGACTCTGAAAGAAAGAAATATGTCTTCCTTTTCCTGCTCTCTTAAAGGAATGCATGGATCAATCTGTTCTCTCTGCTTCATCGCGGGCAAGTTCTATGAACAGTTATTTTCTTCTTTAATACTTAGCAGTTTTCCTCTATAAGAACATTTCATATTCCATAATTTATCTTTGAATCCTACATAACTACTTGTCTTTAGAGAGTCATTCACCTTTTTTCTCATTTCTAAGTTTAACATCTGTGTAAATATCTGCTTCACTGAAAATCCAACACGGTTGTGTTTTTTTTTTTTGCTGAGTACTGTTTATTTTCTGCCCCCTCAAGATACTTCAGAAATGCATTATGACTGTGGCTCAAGTGAGGACTGGAAGCAAGACACTATGTGTCCTCATGTTTTGGAGTCTCTGATTACAATTCGGAAACATCATTTTGTCCCCTTTAAGCAGTTTGCTGGCTTAAACTGTCTCAAAAGATTTCTTTGCCATAATAATTCTTCATTAGTAAGAGCGTAGCATAATGGAAAGCTACAACATGCAGGGCTACTTAAAGGAAAATAGAACGGCAAATGTGACCTCTCGTATTCACTATGCAGAATTCAAACCAAAACACATGGGTTGAAAAAATGTTTACATCAGCTTTCCTCTGACAGACTATAAAGCTTTTAATTAACTGCATAATTTCCTCATGTAGGATTTTACTCTTAATTCATGCATTTCTTGGTGAAGGAGGAAGTGTGTTGCCCTACCAAGCCGAAGCCCTGGCATCATTCCTGGGTTCTGCCACATTTATCTATCTCATTAGGAATCAATTCAAATATTATCTCAACTCTGACAAAGAAGTTGACCTTTATGTTCAAATTTGGTTCTCCTTTTCATGATCCAAATTTCATTTTCATTTGCTATGGCCTTGACTTATAATTTCCAGTTCAACATTCTATTGCTCTTCTTATTCTAAGTCAACTGAAATCCTTTATGCATTAAACATTTAAAATATTTATAAATGGAAGTGGCTGCTGACCTTATAATGTATTCAAGGGTCTAACATGTAGTAGAACCTAGACGATTTATGTAAATAATAGTACAAAATTTTAGTTTTCACCAAACTATGTAAAGTTGAAATATTTTTGCCAGCTTGCAAATGAGAAGAGGACCAAGCAGTGGCCTTTGCATGTTGGCAGCTCTAGTAGTTAGCTTGAAACCAAGTCTACCTAATGGCAAAGTCCATGTTATTCCACTTTGTTCTAAAGCTAACAAAATGCCTAAAATCTTGTTTATATCTTTAATCTCTCTGATTCATGGTGCACTGGTATTGGTGGATTAGAAGCTTTCTAATTTTGCTTTTCTCTCTAATTATAAAGGCAAGTGCCCTTGGTTTAATGTTGTGCTCCACTGATTCATGAAGTTCTGCTAATGCAATATTTGTCATCAATATTGCAATAAATTCATGACATCTTTCTTCTTTGCCATGTAATATGAATGGATGAATTACACTAAAAAAGACTAGTGGTTAGTAAGTCCAGTTCCTTGTGTCTCCCACACAGTGGATCCGAGCTCTTTCTTCTCCTTCACTGCTGGCATCCTGTCAGTGAAATTTGTGTCTATTTTCTCATCTTTCCTCTGCTGCTGTTGACTTACTTCATCTAAGCCTATTACTGCAGGCTCTTCATGGGGTCTTTTGCCTTGAGCTTCTTTTCTCCTCTTACCTACTAGTATGATTCTTCTAACATACCACACCTGATCTTAGTCATTACAATTATGTCTGGTCAAAATACTTCAGTTACTCTGTTGCCCTCAGAGAAAGAAAATAAAACTAATCAACTATCTTCTCTATCATCTGGTACATGTCTATTTCTGCAGCCTCGCTACCCATGACTTCCCCTACATAGGCTCATTGGTCTGGCTATTTTGCTATATTGTCAGTGTAGAATTGAATGCCTGGAATTCTCCCACCCACTTTCTTCATTAACTCCTGCTCAGTCTTCAAGATGAAAATCACGCATCAACTTTCCTTGAAGGCTTACTTTTTCTCCTCATGCCTCCTAGTCCCAATGGCATTAGGTGTTACATTATTTCACTTCTGTGAAGGTTTAATTTTTAATAACATAATCATGAAATATAGTCATTTAGTGGTTCTTTTTTCCCTAAAGACTGTGAGCTACATGAAGGCAAATGTGACAATTTCATTAATGCTTTTTAAATGTATTAGAACTTAAGTGCTAGGAAGTATTTTCTAAGCATTTTACAAATATTAACTTGGCTACTTCTCATTACAACCTTATGAAGTAGGTACTATTGTTACTGATATTATACTGATAAAATGAGGCAAGAGGGATTAGGTGGCTTTCTTAAGCCCCTCAGCTAATAAGTGGTGATCCTAAACAGTGTGAATCTCAACTGTTCTTTAAACACAACTCTATGCCACATATTCTCAGTGCCTAATTTTGTGCTTGGCAAAAACTAGGGGTTCTATAAGTATTTCTTCAGTGAATAAATAAACTTTACTTCTGTTTAGTCAAAAATGCAACATTACATACTAACGTGGACCATCAAAATGTTAACTAAAATTACCTTCAGTTAAACATGGCTTTACTTGGAATGCATTTCAAATTCTGGAAAATAACACTATGTCATTCAAAAAGAAAAGAAGAGGAAAGAAAAAAAGGCAATATTATCTTTAAACATAATAAAAACAGCTCAACCTTGGAGATACATACCAGTGAGTGAAACATTGAATGTCACAAAATCCATTTCAAGCTCTTTAGGGTGTTAAGATAGCAGATAGATCTCTCCCTTATTTTAGCTTGCTGTTTTGTGAAAAGCATTTACTGATACTGGTGGTTTCAATGGTATCTCTTTGCCTTTTCTCTGTGGGAAGAACACATCTAGAGTAAGGTGGCTCAGGTGGAGAAATATAGCAGATATCATGAATCAAAGTGATCAGCTCAATACTGTTCTTGCCTCAATCAGCATGAATGGTCAAAGGAAGAAAAACAAACTGGGATGCTTCCAAACATCATATCCATCCAAATCCACACCTATATAGCATTCCTCATGGCCTGCAATAAAAAGCATTTGAGATTTCACCCAGAAACCTACTGTAGAATAAATACAAAAGTGAAATACTTCAGAACACTGAATACTTTTTTATTTTTTAAAAGGTATCATCCTGTTGGCATTTTGGCATCTAGAAAGGAAAAACTTAATTTAATGATAAACAATTAGGAATGTTTGTCTTTTTTTTAGTTTAAAAAAATGACTAAAATGACATATTTAATATCTTGTGGGCACCAGGTTGGGAATTTTTGAGTCATTTTCAAAAATGAGATAACAAGTTATGCTGGATTTATTTTAATAATTATAACTACAATTTACCTGGAAGTTACTGTATAGTAATTTAATTCTAACAATCACTCCATATCATATTTATCGTGAATATATCTATAATGTAGATAAGGAAGTAGAGGCTCTCAGAACCCAAGTATAAAATCCTGGTAGTGTCAGGACATAAATGCAGTCTTGTGTCATTATAAGATATATCTGAAATAATCATTTCTCTTGCTTTAAAGAGTGTAGTGTGTGTGTGTGCATGCGCACACACGCACGTGTAGGAGAAAATGAGTACATATGGAAGCTCCATTGTGTTTACTCAAGAAATCACATCCCCAAGGGAAAAATGGGAATGGAAGTCTTCCAAGTCTGTTTGGAATCATGTGGGTCCTTGGTTTCCTCGACAAATAATCATTTTAGGGTCAGAAAAAGTGGGAAAACATGAATGTAGACTATATGCCATCTGCCATAGACACCTTGTCCCACAAGACTTGTCCTTAAGAAATGTAATAGTAGAGGTACTGGTCATTGTTGTAGGATTAATAATAGTGTAAGTAACAGCACTGATAATTCTTAAGACCATTTATATGGCAATACCTGTAGCAAGCACTTTACATTGATTTTCTCATTTACTCATCACAGTAATCCAAACAACAGGCACCATTATCAATCCTGATTTACAAAGGAGGAATCCATGGCTTGAAGCCTTGACAAAGGTAGCATTCTAAAAAGTCTCCCGAGATATCTGCCCCTGCCCTCGAGCATGAATGTGCACTCTGAGTATGATGGGATAGTCACTCCCATGATTAGATGGCACCGTTGCATTTAAGAAAGGGAGATAATCTCAGTGAGCATGACTTAATGAGGTGAACCCTTAAAAAGAACCAGGCTCTTCCTGAAGAAAGCATCTAAAGAGTGAGAAGGACAACATGAGGTAGATTCTCTGTTGCTGGCTTTGAAGATAGACTTGGCCACATAAGCTAGCAATGTCCAGAGCTCCAAGAAGCCCCTGGCTGACAGTCAGCCAGGAAACAGGGACCTCAGTACTGCAGCAGCAAAGAACTGAATCCTGCCATCATCATGTGAGCTTGGAAGACTCCCTTCACCTCAAGATGAGAGCCTGGATGAGATTTTGTTCTCAGCTTTATGAAACCCTGAGCTGATGTCCAGTCACACTGTGCTCAGACTTCTGACTGACACAACTGTGAACTAATAAAAAGGTATCACTTAAACGTATCAAGTTTGTTTAATGCAACATTAAGAACTATATATCAAAGGTCCCCAGAGCAATTAAGTTGCAAAGAGGAAATATAAATGGTAACATGACCCTGGAGCCCAATTCTTATCCATCTAGCAATATGTGCCTAAAGACTAGTCTAAAAGAATTGACTTAATAACACATCTAAAGACATTTCAAAGGTAAAGAGACATTTTGTTATAGATGTGATGAACTTTGGGCTCATGGTGCCAAGTGAACTTTTCAGGTGAAAGCTAGTCGGAAACTCAGCATGAAAGAGGAGCTCTAGTCAAGTAAGTGCACCAGAGATCATCTTATGGGTGGGTGGGTTGGTTTTGGACACGCTTGTCGTAGCTTAAGCAGACAACCTGATGACTTTGGCAAAAACACTGGCCACCACTATAGGGGACAGCTGCAGTGCTCACGGGCAGAGAATGTCATTAGGTGATGCAGGTGCTTCAGCAGCCTTGAGCTTTAAGTAATAACTCCCTTTAAAGAGTCAATTGGATCCTTATATTAGGCAGGATCTATATATTTTCTGCTCTTCTTTCAGCTTTTGGAATATGCCATATGATTCTATGATGCAAGCCTTTGGATACTCCTCTTATTCTGCCGGAAGTGTTTTGCTACTGGCTTTCTTATGCCATTTTCATTATTACCTACAGCATACCAAGGTAATAGCGTGTCACCTACTCAAGAAGCTTTCTTCATTCACCTTACTGAATCATTTCCTCTGCTTTATCTCAAGCATTGTAGTTTTTGCCCTTCATGAAACTTATCATGACTTATAATTTTTCATTGGTTGGATTATTTTTTTAATGATGTCTCCATGATTGCTAATATTTCTTTTAAAAAAAGTAACTAAGGTTATGTTAAGTTATAGGATGATAATAAATATCTTACAAAATATCTAGAGAGTTGGGGGTCATGCTATCCCTATGCTAGAGTTGGTGAAGTCAGATGAGTGGGGTTAGAGACCATCCAGTGTTACACAGTGGCTAGCAGTGGTTTATCCAGGATTAAAACCCAGGCAGTCTGAATTCCTGTTACTCAGCAATACAACCTTTAGGCTAAAAAATAAGCAAACTGACATAAGAACAGAAAACCA